>MJUU01037975.1:14027-37410 GCA_002080025.1 Modiolus philippinarum
TTGGGCCCCATTTATCTCGTAAGCGGTACATGCTACGTGAAATCCGTTGGCATATTCCAGATTGGAAATTTTCTCAGGAGCACACTGAAACAAACCCCATCAAAATCCAACAATTAATAAAGTTTCTACAGTCAAAAATGTGAAAATACCCAATTTTACCCCTTTTTGGCCCCTTTTTCTAAAACGGGCGGGGCCACCAACTCAAAATTAAAACCTCTGTTTACGCGTGTGCCAAGATACATCATACTAAAATTTCATAATGCTCCGTCCACTAGAAGCAAAGTTACGCTGTCCACAGACGCCGACGCCGACGACGCCAGCACCATACCAATATACGACCGCAAAATTTTTGCGGTCATATAAAAACCCCATCAAAATCTGATGAAAAATAAAAATTTTAGGTTATCTGTAAATTTATGATTTTGGCCCCATTCGGCCCCTCATAGCTCGGAAACGGTAAGAGCTACGCCAAATCTATCGACATACTGTTGAAAGCTTACATCAAGAGGAATCCAAAGAAAAAAATCCCATCGAAATCCGATAAAAAATAAAAAATTTATGTTTGCATGTTTGCAATTTTTGCCCCGTTTGGACCCTCATAACTCGGAAAGGAATCAAATCATCAAAAATCTGATGCTGCAGCACCTATTCATTTTTCATAAGGAATCCATTGCAAAAAACGGCACCAAAATCGGACTAAAAATAAAAAAATATAATTTTTAAAATTCGCCCCTTTTGGACCCCATTAATCTCATGAACGGTACATGCGACGTGAAATCCGTTGACATACTACTGATTGGAAATTACCTCAGGAGCACGCTGAAAGAAACCCCATCAAAATCCGATAATTAATAAAAATTCTACAGCTAAATTGGTGAAAACACCCAACTTTGCCCTTTTGGGCCCCTATTTTAAAAACCGGAGGAGCCATAATACACAAAACCAATCCACACCTTCCTTTTGTGCCAAGGAACATTGTGTTAAAATTTCATAAGGATTGATCAACTTGAACTTGAGTTATTGGCCAAAACTTAAAGTGTCTACAGACAAGACGCCGACGACGACAACGACGACGACAACTACGACGACGACAGCGCCATACCATTATACGACCACAAAATTTTTTTGCAGTCGTATAAAAAAAAACGAAAGAGCTATGCAAAATATGTTACTATCAACTAAAACTTTACATCCATAGAAATCCAAAGAAAAAAATTCCATTGAAATCTGATGAAAAATAAAGATTTGACTTTTTTAGAAAAATTGCAATTTTGGCCCCTTTGACCCTTTGTAGCTCGGAAAGGAAAGAGGTACACCAAATCCGTGGACATATCACGGAAAGCTTAGATCAAGAGGAATCCAAAGATAAAAATCCCATCGAAATCCGATGAAAAATAAAGATTTGACTTTTTTAGAAAAATTGCAATTTTGGCCCCTTTGACCCTTTGTAACTCGGAAACGGTAAGAGCTACACCAAATCCATGACATACCACTGAAAGCTTAGATCAAGAGGAATCCAAAGAAAAAAATCCCACTGAATCTGATGAAAAATAAAGATTTCACATATTTAGAAAAATTGCAATTTTGGATCCCTTGACCCCTTGTAGCTCGGAAACAGTAAGAGCTACACAAAATTTGTTGACGTATTGTTTGCTAAAAGCATAGATCAAGAGGAATCCAAAGAAAAAAATCCCATCAAAATCTGATGAAAAATAAAGATTTGACATATTTAGACAAATTGCAATTTTGGCCCCTTTGACCCCTTGTAGCTCGGAAATGGTAAAAGCTACGCCAAATCCGTTGGCATGCTAGTGAAACAGGAAGAGGAATCCAAAGAAAAAAATCCCATGGAAATCCGATGAAAAATAAAAATTCTACATAATCTGCAAATTCACAATTTTGGCCCCGTTTGGCCCCCTCATAGCTGGGAAAGGAAACAAGTTACCAAAAATCTAATAGCTCAGCGCCACATTAATTTTTTGCAAGGAATCCATTGAAAAAAAACTGCATCAAAATCGGACTTAAAATAAAAAAATTATTTTTTGGGGGATTTGCCCCTGTTGGGCCCCATATATCTTGTGAGCAGTACATGCTACGTGAAATCCGTTGGCATACCACAGATTGGAAATTTCCTCAGGAGCACACTGTAACAAATCCAATCAAAATCCAATAAATAATAAAGATTCTACAGTCAAATATGTGAAAACACCCAATTTCACCCCTTTTTCTGAAACGGGCGGGGCCACCAACTCAAAATTATATCCTCTGTTTAAGCGTGTGCCAAGATACATCATACTAAAATTTCATAATGATCCTTCCCCTAGAAGCAAAGTTATGCTGTCCACAGACGCCGATGCCGACGCGGACGACGCCAACACCATACCATTATACGACCACAAAATTTTTGCGGTCGTATAAAAAACAATAAAATAGTCATTAATTTTCATTAAAGTATCATCTAGAACATTAGGTTGTCCTTAATTGCAATCCAAATAGTCAGCTCATTAGCGAAAAATCAATAATCTAATTGTTCCCAAGAGGGTGATATACGTAATCACTAGAATTACCTATAAACATCCGGGTCCACTTAAATAAACATGGTGGCTCCCAATACACGTTTTCTCTCGCTAATAAACTGTTTTATCAATGACAGCATGAATGAAACATAAAACTAAAGTTCTCAAATGAATTGAAATTCAGAAGGTAGGGCAAGGTGCTGAACTCTTCCTAACATTTTCCTAATTAACAACGATAATAAGGTCATTCTAACACTGAGAATAAATGTCAACTCTATCTGTTCGGGAATATAAAACGCACCCCCTTCTCCAAAAAGACATTTTGATGTAAAATCCTGCGTTTTATATTCAATGAAATAAGGTATTTATTTTATTCTATTCGGCCTTTGTGCTCATAATATTTATTTTCTTGAGATTTTAATATAAGGGAAAAAGTGATCAAAAGTGATATCAATAATTGATGTCATTTTGTATCTTTCAATATAAATCCATCAAGAAATTCCTTCAACAGCTTCAATTTCAAACAAGATGTGTTTGTGAAACACTACATATGTCCCCAGAAAATACCCAATTTCACCCCTTTTTGACCTCTTTGACCTTGACCTTCGACCTAATTTTTTTGCACATTGACATTCCTCTTGACAAAACCTATACACTTGCCAAGTATTAAAAGTCTATCTTACATAGTTCAAAAGTTGTTTATTACCATAAAAACACCCAATTCAACTCCTTTATTCTGAAACAGATGAAGCCCCTTTGGGCCTCTTGTTTATTAGAATGGTTTTATTTGTTAAATGTATCTGTTTTAACATGCTACAAGCAACCTACAGAAAAATACTGCATCAAGATTCAACAAAAAATTTTAAAAACAAGAATATGTGTCTAACGGACACAAGTACAATGCCCTGCCTCACAGCTGTTTTGAACAATGGTATATCCCCCTTTTTCCATGATCAGTGAAGCATGAGGTTGATTGTATTGGTAAATATTTTTAATATTTTGTTTACTTATATCCTAATGTATATCTGTATAAAGTGTCATGATAAAAGCATACATCCTTCCCACAAAAAAAAACTTCAACCTGAGAGTAAACCTCATACTACCCCCNCCCCCCCCCCCCCCATTTTTTCCATGATAATTGAAGCATGAAGTTAGAAGCATGGATAAATTTTTATTATGAATTTTGTTTAATTAGACGCTAATGTGTATTTTCATAAAGTTTAATAATAATAGCATACATCCTTCACATATAAAAAAGCTTCAACCTGAGGGAAACCTCATACTATACCCCTTTTTCCATTATCATTGAAGCATGAAGTTGGTAGCATGGATGAATTTTAATCATGAAATTTATTTAATTAGACACTAATGTATGGCACGCCAAAGCCACAAAAATGAGATAAAATAGCATTATCTCAGGTAATGCTATCTTATCTGTATTTTTGTGGTTTTGGCGCAGATAAAATATCATTAACTCCTGATAATTAAATATGAAAAAAAAATTAACATAGGTCTCTATGCAATAAAGAGATAAAACATTCTTTCCTGGAGGTAATAGGTAATGAAAATGCTTATCATAACTGGTAATGAACTTGTTTATCTGTTAACAGGTAATGAATTATGATAGATGTCCGATCCATATGTAATAATTTATTGTGCCCATTGAAGAACATCCGTCTTAATCTGTTACATGCAATTTCATTTGCTAAGAAAACGATTCCTTGACTACTAGCAACTGAAAATTTTAAAATGTGAAAAGTGTACACTTGATATATTCTTTAATATATATTTTATTAATTCCATAGATTCATTATCACTGATAACATTCTCACTTATTTTCATCAGAGTGTTCTGTGAGAAACAAAATTTACTTCCTGGTCTCAGACATCCTTGAATAATAAATAAATAAATAATTAAGGTTTAATTAAAGTTAGCATTGTAAACTATTATATAAAAACAGACTTTGCTTAGATCCTGCAAGAAATAGACAAAAGTTTGAAAGATTTCCATACCCCCCTCCCCCCCCAAATGGATAAGAAAAAGAAAAGAAATTATGTTACAATTTTAAAATTATTACATAGTTTTTCAGAAAAGATAATTTGATGTAAAAAGATCGAATTTAATAAGTTATTGAAATTTATCTATCTACATCTTATTGCTTTCAACATAAATCAGATAATACAGTTACATAAATCAGATAATACAGTTTCCCATAGATATTACGTCTGATTGGTTGATATTAGAAAACAGATAATACATTTACTAGCATGCCAAAACCACAAAAATGCAGAAAAAACTGTATTAACAGATAATGCTATGTTATCTTGAGATAAAACATCATTACCATTAGATTGCATAGAGACCTATGTATAAAATATTTGAAAGTACTTATCAGGAGGTAATGAGGAAACCTGATAATACATGTCTGATAATGTGCGCCAAAACCACAAAAATTCAGATAAGACAGCATTACCTGAGATAATGCTATTTTATCTCATTTTTGTGGCTTTGGCGTGCCATACTAATGTGTATTTATGTAAAGTTTCATGATAATAGCATACATCCTTCAACCTGTGGGTAAACCTCGTACTATCACGCTTTTTTCCCCGTGATCAGTGAAGCATGAAGTTGGTTGCCAGGGTAAAATTTTATTATGATTTTTGTTTAATTAGATTCTTATCTGTAATTATATACAGTTTAATGATAATAGCATACATCCTTCACTATATTAAACAAAAAATTAAAAAAAATTTTTTTTCCCATTTGGCCCCCTTTGGGCCTCTGGTTTCTCAAAAAAGGTAAATGCTACCTCAAATCTGTTGCATACTATAGTTCCCGCATTTTATTGGCAATAACATAAAACAAACCCCGCCTAAATAGGATGAATTATTAGATTTTACGGTCAAATATGTGAAAACAGCCAATTTCACCCCTTTTTGACCTCTGTGACCTTGACCTTTGACCTCATAATTTTGTTTTGCATATTTATGTTCCTCTTTACTAGACCTATACACTTGCCAAGTATGAAAATTTTATCTTACATAGTTCAAAAGTTATAGCCAAGGTTAAAGTTTCGAACAAACAGACACACAGACAGACAGACAGAACAAAAATAATATGCCCCCCGATCCTCGGTCTGGGGGCATAAATATGCACAGTAAGAAATCTGTATATTCAAAATACTTTTATCTATAGACCGTATATCTGATTTGTAAAAAAACAGTATTTGGGTAAGGAAACACCAATTGATTGGTCATACAATGTTATGTCTAATCGTTGCAAATAAAACAAAATACTAGGACCTTTTCAGTTGTTGAAATATATGATAAAGCATATAATACACGTCAAAATCTGTATCAGATACCGTATCAACCCTCGACCAGGCAGTATCTAGATATAATGCAACAGTAAAATATGTCCACCTGGAAAATGTTTCCAGATGGAATGAAGATCAAAGGACTTATGAAGATATATCCAGACATCAATTTTACTAGGAATATCTGTAAAATACTGAATGTAGTTTCCACTGTGGAATGTAAGTAATTTCCACTGAGGAAGGCTGTAATAAACACCAAGACTTTTGGAAATATGGTTTAGAGTCTACTGTCATTCTTAGAGATTTTCATGTTAAACACTTTGTATACATATAATTTTTAAATGTATGATGTTCTGATTGATTGATTGACTATACATTGACTGCACATCTAGTGTGCTACTAGTATTTCATGATAAACAGAACATACAGTAACTTACTTTGGTGGTTCTTCCCTGTGTATCTGAAATAAGGTAACAACTGCTGCCATGGCATAGTCTGACTGGGTTGTAGTGGAGTAATATACCTAAAATATATCATACTTATTTGTAAGTGTATGTCAGGTTATACTGGCTTGTTATAAAAGACAATGCCATATCTTAGGTCATAATAACAATGCTGTTGCATTTATTGACATTTACTTAAATAAAAAAATTGCTGTTGTCAGTTTTCAGGGTCACATTAAAACCAACATAAACACAGTATCTGGAAATTTGGGTCAGTTTCAATTTATCATTAAGTAAGTAATTTTTCATAAATCAAAAACATAAATGATAGTTATTAACCCCAAAGAGTGATGAAGAAATTTGCAGGGGAGGTAATGAGACTATTCTATCAATAACAAGTAAAATGGAAAAAATGGTTTAACACCATCCTACTATATCCCTTTAGAGAATACTTTTAGCATTAGTAATTTGTTATTTAGTAATTAGTAATTGGTGCCTACCGGTAAGTCGTGTTTTATTATCTCTGGAGAAATATAAACTTTGGGTTTACACAGATTTTTGGCTATCTTATTTGTTGATCAGGTTTAATCATAGTAAATTATAGAACCTTAGTGAGCAAGCTCACATACCCCACACCCCCACATATCCGAAAATCCTGCATTATTGAACTCAAAAGTATCCTATAAGCAATATTATACCTGGGCCATGGCTGACACAATTAGTCAAAATAATCCAAATGTTTAAGGGTCTCAATTTCAAGTTTGTTGATAGACATTGATGCTATATGATCCAAAATTAAACTTATATGATCCAAAATTAAACTATGTTCCCCATTGGCAGATATTTTGATGGGGCATAGACTGACCGTCACCTTCTTGAAGAAGACCATGCTAAGCATCATTGTGCCTCACTTTGGTTCCAATTGGCCTGGTATTTTCAGAGGAGATCTTTGAATGATTTCCCATGGGGTGCAAGGTTAAACAATGTTCACCGATGACTGCCATCTTGGATGCTATGGGGACATGCTGGACACATTTTATGAAGGGGACCAAGAAAGGACCACTGTGATCAAGTATGATTCCAATTGGCCATGTTCTTTCAGAGGAGAACATCTTTGAATATGTTTCCCTATAGGATCCAATGTAAACCATGTTCCCCACTGGCAGCCATCTTGAATATGATGTGGACTTGCCGAACATATTTTTTAAAAGGGGCCAACTAAGGACTATTGTGACTAAGTTTGGTTCCAACTGGCCCAGTATTTTCAAAGGAGATTTTTGCAATATTGTCCAAGTTTTGACAAAGTTCCCCACTGGCGGCCATCTTGGACGACGTGTGGACTTGCCAGACACAATTTCTAAAGGGGACTACTCAAGGACTATTGTGACCAAGTATGCTTCCAATTGCCTCAGTGGTTTCAGAGAAGAAGATCTTTCTGAATGCTTTCCCATAGGGTCCAATGTTAAAACTGTCTTCCAGCTGGTGACCATCTTGGATATGATACAGACTTGCCAGACATTTGGCGTGTTAACTTGCCAGACACATTTTTAAAGGGGACCACCTAAGGACTATTGTGACCAAGTTTGGTTCCAACTGGCCCAGTGGTTTCAGAAAAGAAGATGTTTGAATGAAAAGTGTATGACTGACAGACCCAAGACACAGTGATGGCAAAAACTCGCCATGGCATAACCAGGTTAGTAATAGAGTCCATTCAGACTATGAAGACAAAAACTACAACTACAGTATCTAGGAAAGATATTTGATTTGTAGGCAAACATTTACCAATGTAGGAAACAATATACATTTATATACAAAAATTATTACAATGTGAAATAAGTAAAGATTATGGAAGTATTTTTGGAAAAAATTGTAAAAATTTGTATAAAAACACTTTTTTGCTCTTGATTATGTAACAAATAATTGTCAGCAGGGAATTACTCTAAAACTTAAAACAGAAAAGTAAACCAAAGAAAATTTGAAAACAGAATTTAAAGGGAAATAACTCAGGACAAGATGATACTTATTTTAGCTGAAAATAGTCTAAGTCAAATAACTCCCATAAAAATAATCTGATCAATAAGGCAGTATAGTATGCACATCTACACATCATGACCAACAATCCTACAAAATATGAAAGCAATCCATTTAGCGGTTTCAGAGGAGATGCAGTGACAAGATGATACTTGCTGTTTTAGCTGAAAATAGTCTAAGTCAAATAACTCCCATAAAAATAATCCCATCAATAAGGAAGTAGAGTGTGCACATCTACACATCATGACCAACAATCCTATTAAATATGAAAGCACTCCATTATGCGGTTTCAGAGGAGTTGCAGTGACAAGATGATACTTGCTGTTTTAGCTGAAAATAGTATAAGTCCAATAACTCCCATAAAAATAATGCGATCAATAAGGCAGTATAGTATGCACATCTACACATCATGACCAACAATCCTTCCAAATATGAAAGCAATCCATTGAGCGGTTTCAGAGGAGATGCAGTGACAAGATGATACTTTGGTATTTTAATTGAAAATAGTCTAAGTCCCATAACTCCTACAATAATTATCCAATCAATATGGCGGTATAGTATGCACATCTACACATCATGACCAACAATCCTACAAAATATGAAAGCAATCCATCATGCGGTTAAAGGAGTTGCAGTGACAAGAACAACATTGACTGAAGGACAGACCAGTCAAAAACATTATACCCTCCGCTGTTTCGTTGCGTGGGGTATAATAATTGTATTATTTATATAGAAGAAATCCACATTTTTAAAATAAATGTTGAGGTGTAGTTGACTACTAATCATGTTTAAACAAACTAATCATGTTTAAACAAACTTGAGATGTACTTCACTACTAATTATATTAAAACAATGTTGAGGTGTACTTGACTACTAATCATGTTTAAACAATGCTGAGGTGTTATTTACTTCTAATCATCATGTATGCTAACTTGGAACACAACACAGCTGTGTAGAATGAAAGAGTATGAGACTTTTCTACCTTGTGGGTCAAAACTTTTATTGAAGAGTCTTCTGCATCTTCCTGGCAAGCTACTAAAACTTGTATTGTTAACTGCAATCTCCAACACAGAATCAGAGAAAACTACAACTAAAAACTACCACTCTGAACAGATGGTCCATGAGAAGTGGAAAAAAGTGCCTGGCTAAGAGTGAACTTTTTTGTGAAGGATCTGCTGGTAATCAAAGCCAATGATTTCCATGACATTGTAATTAAGAACAGCAAGATGCTCTCAAAGAGCAAGTATTGCTCATCTGGACCACAGTTATAGAGACAGTGAAATAAACCTATGTGCTAAAGGGTCTCATTTTAACCTTTGTTACAGGGTTCAATGTTGAACTTTTTCCCCACTGTCCGAAATCCTTGCAGGGCACAATTTTAAGTAGAACTGTTGTGCCTAATTTTATTTCCAACTGGCAAAACCATTTCAGAGGAGAAGATTTGGGAATGTAATCAAATATTTAACTTTGTTTCCCATTGGTGGCCATCTTGGATAACATGCAAACCTGCAAATCTCCCATTTTAAACGGGACCATCAAAAAACATTGTGACTAAGTTTGGTTTAAATATTGATAAGAACCTTCAATGTGCTTTCCATCAAATCCAATTTAAACAATAGTGCCTGTTGCCTGTCATTTTGAATGAAGGATCAGCAGCAAACTATCAGAACTAGTTCAGTATCTCATAATTTACATTTATGGCATATTAGATAAAGATGCATTTAGTAGTTCTCTGGGAGAAGTCTCACTGAGTCCAGACTTAAACTAAGTTCCCAGCTGACAGCCATGTTTGATAAAGAATTGGCACTTTTTCAGACCTCATAAGTACCATTTATGTCAAGCTGAGTTTTAATTCATTCAGCAAGAAGACATTATTAAAACTTAGATCCTTGCTGGCAGCCTTGTTGGATGACAGATCTGCACCAAATTAACATCTCTTGGTCAGCACCTCACAAGTATCATGCATGTCAAGTTGGTATAAATCCACCAAACGATGCTCTAGAAGAAGATCTCTGTATGCATTTTCCATAAGGTCCAATGATAAACTTAGTCCCTGCTAGCATCCATTTTGGATGACAGAAACACTTGGTCAGCAACTCATTAGTAACATTCATGCATGTTTGGTTGTAATCCATTTAGCAGTTTTATTGAAGAGGATCTTTGTAAGCATTTTTCAATGGGTCCAATATTACACCAAGTTCCCTTCCGGCTGAAATGTTGGATATTTTATCAGCACCAAAGTAATTGACAATCATGCTAAGTTTGGTTCAAATCTATTCAGTGGATCTCAAGATGAAGTTCTTTAATGGAAAGTTAACACTGGACAGACTATGGATGGACGGTTGAAGAAAAGTGATGGAAAAAGCTCCAACTAGCTTAAGTTAATGCCAGACAGACAAAGCATGGACAACTGAAGAAAAGCTATTGTAAGAGCTCTCACTGGCTAAGGCCAAGTGAGTTAAAAATGAAGAGTTAGAGTTGACATCTTGTGTTCATAAAGAACATTCCCTGAACAGGAAACTGTCTACCTTCCAGGTGTAATGCAGGTGCTTTGTTGAAATAATTATAATACCTGAACAGGAAACTGTCTACCTTCCAGGTATAACACAGGTGCTTTATTGAAGTAATTAGAGAAGTGGTCTACATCCATGGTAGCAGACATCACAATGATCTGAAATTAAAAAATATATTCACACTGATAGCATTCAGGATTCAAACTCATAATACTGAAATACTTTAAAATTGAATACAATATCTAAAATGAAACAAATTATTGCTATTTTACCTAATTTCAATTACAGTTGTCGTACAACTTTCTGGTTTTCATTAACAAAATAAACTGTTGACACAGGATATGTCTCTCCTACACTATAAATTGCCTGAATCTGAACACTAATCTACAGCAGCAACGAAATTTAAGTCTTTGAAGTGCTTGCTAAAGTCTTGATGTGATCATTCATTCATGACTGAGGGGTCAGGGCTACCATCTGGGTATTGAATTGGTATATACTCCTCAAGAATAACTGCATGTCAGATATCATGTAGCTAGGACTACTGGTACAGAGTGTGTTAAATGCTTGTGAAAAATCTTAATGTGATCATTCATGCATGTCTGAGGGTGTGGAATCTGAATATACTCCTCAAGACACAACTGCATGTCAAATGATAGTGACTGGATGAATAGTGATAAACAGGATAAACGTAAAAGTGTAGCATGACTGCAAGGGCATAGACATAAAACTCTCAAGAAACTGATCTGAATTGAAACTAATGCAATTGCATATCAAATATCAATAAGCTAACATGAGCGTTGATGTTAAAGAGATGCAAAAAAAAAACAAGAACAATTGTGAAAGCAACCTATGCTGATAGGATCACCATATCTAATTCTCACCTTTTTCCACTTTCGTCAAAGGCTTGAAAAAAAAAGACTTTTTTAGGTCTTGAGGTGCTATCTAGATATTAACTCTTACAAAGTTGTTGTCTCCTTATTATTAGATTGATTCATGATGCTAGATCTCATTAAAAGATGTACTGAGTTAATATCATATTTAACTTTGATTTATTATTGAGATACATCTATAGGTTAGACCCATAAAATATAGGCTTAAACGTGGAATGGCCGAAATAAATACTACTATGTTCTGTTGAACGTTTACTACAACTCTACTTCCGCCCAAGGCGACGTAACTGACGTAGCGATGTTACAATACAAAGTGCAAAGTAGCGGCATACAACTAAGCGTAAATAAAGTTCTATACTGTCTTCATGACATACTGGGGGCCGGAAAGAAAATGTACGAGTTAAAAATCAAAATATGAATAAAATCTAAGAAATAAAAATACTCAATTGTCTCTCTCAAATCAATAAAACTATTAACTGTTCATATATGTACTGCACTTATACCTATCACTTAATCAAGTTAAAAGGCCATGTATCCATTTGTGAATTTTCTCTTTTGCCTGTTTAGCAGCTTCGCATTGTGTGTTTACGTTGTGTTGTCTTGTCATCTTCGTCTCCGGTTTCGCTAATAATTCCTGTTTCACATTTAAGTTCAATCGGATATAGTTTTACAATGGGTCGTGAAGTTCTACCAGTGTTTGTTCTCACTATTGCAGCTCTGACATGTCCATCATTCCCGGTGATTATTTCCTCGACCACTGATAGTTTCCATCCATTCCTAGGTTTGTCATCTTCAATGTGCACAACATCTCCGACACTAATTATACGTTTATTGTCACCAGTTATTCTGTGGAATTCTCGAAGTGACGTAAGGTATTCCATTTTCCATCGATTCCAAAAATGATCAATGATAAGTTTTTGTGTTTGTGCACATTTACAAATATCAATTCTCCTACTGTTTTTGTTAATGTTTATTAAATCACTTTCGGGGTACGTTGTTCCATTGATTCATCGTCCGTAAAGTAAGTGAGCAGCCGTGAGTGGTTCTTCATCTTCAATCCTCGGAGAAACATATGTTAACAGTCGATCATTTATAATCGATTCAATCTCAATAAGAACGGTCTGAAGCATTTCCAAAGTCAAGTAAGATCGTCCAAGAGTTTTCCGAAGACACGATTTTGTCACACCAATCAAATGCTCCCAAAATCCTCCATACCAGGGAGCACGTTTTGGGATAAATTGCCAAGAAGTACCAAATTTTGATAATTCCTGCTGGACACTTGTCTATTTTGTAAGTCTTTCT
Source organism: Modiolus philippinarum (assembly GCA_002080025.1). Classification (NCBI taxonomy): domain Eukaryota; kingdom Metazoa; phylum Mollusca; class Bivalvia; order Mytilida; family Modiolidae; genus Modiolus; species Modiolus philippinarum. The sequence goes on from MJUU01037975.1 coordinate 27,039, forward strand.
AACGTTTCCGAAGCAGCAATAAATGTTGATCCATTATCGGAAATCATTATGCGTGGAAGTGATTTTCGGCTAGAAAATCTTCGAAATGCTAGTAAGAATGATTCTTTGGTAAGATCAGGAAAAATTTCGAGGTGTACGGCGCGGGTGTTCGCACATGTAAATAAACATATGTAGACTTTCTTTTCTTCTACATTTTTCTCTTTAACACACAATGTTCCAGTATAATCAACACCTGTAACGATGAATGGCGGTGCTTCTGTAAGCCTGTTCTTAGGCAACGGCAGTGGGTCGGGAGCTTTGTAAGCCTTTCCTTCGTATTTCCTACATACAATACATTTACGTAGTATTTTCCTGACACATTGTCTGATACACGGAATCCAAAATGTTTGTCTTTGGTGAGTAACAATACTTTATAATCCAAAGTGTTTCAATTGCAAGAGCGCATCCATAATAATCAAGTTGGTCAATGAGTGATTTTTAGGCAATAGATACGGAAATCTTGCCGATTCCTTCAAAGGCGCATTATGGATCCTCCCGGCACAACGAACAATCCCTCTAGAATTGAAACAAAGTCCCAACTGTTTCACTAAATTACTCCTCTTTTCTGAGTTTGAGTTCAAGTTTTCAATTTCCGTTGAAAATTCCCTATATTGGCAATTGATAATCCATTCTTCCATAGCAGTTTGCAATTCATCCTTTGTCAAATTTCCAACAATTCTCTCTGATTTCTACATGTGGCACCAAATAAAACTGCTTTGAAGCGATAAGTTATTAATTCACTATTTGGATCCTGTGGGTTGCTTAGCCATAAAAAGCGTGTAACGTCTCTGTCTCCTTCATCCAGCTGAATGTGCAGAAATGCCTTTTCGATGTCCGTAGTCACTGCATGTTTGTTGAGTCGGAAATTCATCAAAAGCTTTGTAATATCAGAAGTGATGGGTGGCATAGACATTAAACAATCATTAAGACTTGCATGTTCAGACGACTGTCGGCAACTGCAGTCATAAACAATTCATAATGGGGTTGTTATTGAATCCTTTTTTACAGCATGATGTGGGATGTAGTGGATTTTAGCTGCATTGTCGTTATTTACTCTCTTGATAAATCCCTTTGTTTCCTGTTCTTCGATAATCTTGCCGTAGGTTTCAAGCCTTTTTTGGTCCTTGGCGAGTCTCTTGATTGTACTTCCTGTCCTGGCTTTAGCTACTGTGTAGTTTGTCGGCAAATCGTCGTGGTCTTCTTTCCATGGTAACTGAGCGCAATAATGTCCGTTTTCAAATCTAACTGAATTCTCTTGATATTTGCGCAAGTACTTCATTTCATCGTCATTTTCCTGCTTACCAGAAATTCCTATAGATTCTAATTTCAAAAAAATCAGCGATACTGTCATCCAGGCGGCGAGGTGCTAAGATGTTCAAGTATACGGTTGAGCTTGAAGCGGGTGGTCTCGAATTATACACCGGTCCTGATAACAAGTATCCTAATTTTGAGCTGACTGCGGTCGGGCCATCTCCTCTAATTATCTTGTCACCGACTATTTTCCAATAAAAATCAGCTCCTATGAGCAAAGAAATTTCAAACTTACTCTCATTGTTCAGTGGGTGTGCTAATTTGAGTCCTCTTAAATACGGTAACGAAGTTATGTTCTTTGTCATCAAATTCTGCATAGGTACGGCTATGTCCGGAACAACTAATGCTTCTATCGGAATATCTTTTCCTGTTTCAGTTTTCAACATAACGGTTACTAAGTTCAGGTATCTCATATTATTTGACGTGTCCCCAAACGCTGATAATTGTATACTTTCCCTTCTAGTGCTCTTAATGTTCAATTCTTGTGCTAGTTTCTCAGATATAAAAGTACGTTGTGCGCCCTCATCAAGTAGTATATGCGCATCTGTCAAGTTGTTTTCATACTTTACTGGAGCGATTGCGGTCTTTAACATCACTGCTAATTTTGACTGGTTTGCTGTTGCAGTAGATACGATTGTTTGTGACTTTGCTTGCTCATCAGTGTTGACAAATAGTACTCCTCCCGCCTCAGTCTTGTCTTGTTTGTTATCCTCCTTAGTTGATTTTCCTCCACATAAGCTAGTGTGATGTTTGCGATTGCATTTTCGGCATTTACTGCGTGAGTGACATTCTCTTACTTTGTGAAAACCAAGGCAGTTAAAGCATAATTTCGTTTGTTTAACTATCTCGTATCTGTCTTCTACGGTTTTGAATTTCTTACAATCGATAGCTGAGTGATTACCACCGCAAAAAGTACATTCCGGTTTCTTTTTCTCTTTTGAGGGGGTTACGTTTATCTGTTTCTTCTGTCCCGATTTTATTCCGGCATAAAACGTTACTGTTGATTTTGGTTCACTTATATCTTTTGCATGTCCGACCTCTAGAATGCTTAATTCTTTCAAAATTGCTTTGCGTAAGTCTTTCAATGTGATATCATCCGTTCCATTTTCTCTGGCGATTTGTCTCGTGATATCTACGGGTAATTTCTAAAAAAATTACTGGTACGAGAAGTGCTCCATACATATTTTGTGTTTGTCCCAAAGAATCGAGACCCCTAACGTAAGCCTCTAGTTTGTCACTATAACTGCGTAAGCTATAAAGTTCATTAGTGGGTGCGGGTAAATCCATGAGAGCTTTCATATATGCGTGTATTACCTTGTGGGACTTTCCAAAACGTTCTTTCAATAATTCTACGGCAGTAGCGTAATTTGCACCAGTTAGCGGAAATCCTTCAATAGCTTCAGAAGCTGTACTATGAAGTTGTGCTTTTAAATAGCTGAATTTCTGTATATCAGTGAGAGTGGTGTTGAGATGAATGGTCGAACTGAAAGCGTCCCAAAACGTTTGCCATTGTAAAATATTACCATCAAATGAGGGCAAGTCTAACTTGGGCAATCTGTGATTTTGACTACTTGCATGCGAAATTGACGACATTTGCGGGTTAAATATGTTGCTAGTAGACTGAGCGTGACCTTGTGTGAAATACGACATATCTCTGAGTGAAATATCATGCGTAGGTTGTGCGGATGGACTAATGTCACTTGCGGGTTGAACTGGTTCACTCATTGGGAATGCGTGTTGCACTGATATGCGTGACTCATTTGTAGTACTTGTATTTTCTTGGGTATGTGGTATAAAGTTCTCGGCCATTGGGTTTAATACATCTGACTGTACTTTGCTCGACGATTGAATTGAACCAGACAGCAATTGTGTTTGGACTGAGGACTGTAGGGTTGACATGAAGTTTTTGATTTGTTTGAGTTTAGTGTCAAGTGCGAACATATACTCATCTGACTCCTCGAGTTCTTCATCCAAAGTATCCTCCGATGTCAATTCTAATATTTGCGAATTCAAATCAACAAGAATTTTCCGTTTCTCCGTACAAGTCTCAAATAATGTCACTACTTCTTCCAGAATAACACTTGAATTCTGCTGAAAGTCCTCAAATTTTCTCAATAATTTTGTCACAACACCTTTGTGCGCTCTTCTGGTGGCTTTTAATTTCGTCTCCATACTGTCCAACTGTCACTGCACCATAAATATAGGTTAGAACCATAAAATATAGGCTAAAACGTGGAATGGCCAAAATAAATACTACTACGTTCTGTTGAACGTTTACTACAACTCTACTTCCGCCCAAGGCGACGTCACTGACGTAGCGACGTTACAATACAAAGTGCAAAGTAGCGGCATACAACTAAGCGTAAATAAAGTTCTATACTGTCTTCATGACAACATCACATGTCAAATTTGATATAGAATGGCAGCAAAACTGGCAACCTATTCTGTCTTAGCACATAGATAAAGGATTCCACTGTCAGTTTAAATCAATCAAACAATGTGTTACATAAATACTGCAATAGACTGTATCGATGACAATACACTATAAGCAGAAACATTTATAGTACCTTTAGTTGTTTGAGTCCCTTCTTTTTTCTGTCTCTCTGAGCTTTTTTCACCACTCCAAACAAAACATCTGTATGTATTGTCCTTTCATGAGCTTCATCTAACACCACCACAGAATATCTACAAGTATATTGTAAAGTAAAACAGTACTCACCTACTCTTATCAGAATAAACAGAATTCACTGACAATTATCAGAAGAGAATAAAACAATAGTCACTGACACTTATCTATAACCACAACAGGTACCCCTGAATTGGCCTTGAAAGACCAAAGCTATAAAACCATTCCCTTTGAAATTGAACTATGAAATTCCCAGAAGAAGCATTATGTACACCCATATGTTTGTCAATTTTTTTCTTCTTTTCAATTTGAAAGGATACGGAGAATCTTCCTCAAATGTAGCTTTCTCCTTATCGAAATTGCAAACTCAGTACTTTCTTGTTAGATCAAGTTGGTTCAACTTACTTTACACTTGATAACAAATTTTCTATTATTTGGTCTTCAGTAACTCAACTTATCATGAGAGAATCTAAAAGGGACTCTGTAAGAAACTGAACTCATCATATGAGGATTTAATGTCAACTTTTCAGTAACATGCCTTATCCTGAGATAAGGGTGAAACAATTCTCCATATATATATACCGAAATCGCAGTATTTCTTATTATGGTTCAGTTTATGATATTGGAAAGGACACTTATGATATGAACAATACAGCTCTAGTTACATATGGACTGAAAAAAAAATCGGCCTTCTTTTGGTGGCATTTTTTTTTCTATTGCAAAATAAACAAGAGTTGTCAGAAGATAACATAGCTCGCGGGGGATTCCAGTAACCTCAATGCACAATAAATTCGAAAGAAAGCTTTCTTCACAAGAAAGTCACATATGAAATATAAACACCCTATCACTAAACAACTTAATTCTAGAAGCAAAATTAAAGTTTTTAAAAAATTGCCCTCAGGGCAAGGTCAATGTCAAAATGTCTATAAATATGGTACAATTAGAAAGCTCTCCTCAAAAGAACGTCACATAACAAATATGAACACCCTACCACTAAACATCTTAATTCTAGAAGCAAAGTTAAAGTTTTTAAAAAATTGCCCTCAGGGAAAGGTCAAGGACAAAATGTCTACAAATATGGTACCACTAGAAAGCTCTCATCATAAGGAAGTTACATACCAAATATGACCACCCTACCACTAAAAGCCTACCTGCTAGAGGCAAGGTTAAAGTTTTTCAAAAATTGCCCTCAGGGAAAGGTCAAGGTCAAAATGTCTACAAATATGGTACCATTAGAAAGCATTCATCATAAGGAAGTGACATACCAAATATAAACACCCTACCACTAAAAGCCTACCTTCTAGAGGCAAGGTTAAAGTTTTTCAAAAATTGCCCTCAGGGAAAGGTCAAGGTCAAAATGTCTACAAATATGGTACCACTAGAAAGCTCTCATCATAAGCAAGTCACATACCAAATATGAACACCCTTCCACTAAAAGCCTGCCTTCTAGAGGCAAGGTTAAAGTTTTTTATATATTGCCCTAAGGGCAAGGTCAAGGTCAAAATGTCTACAAATATGGTTCCACAAGAAAGCTCTCATCACAAGGAAGCCACATACTAAATATCAACATCCCATCTCTTAACGTCTCCATTCCACAAGCAAGGTTAAAATTTTTGCTGACGACGCCGACGCCGACACCGGGGGTATGACAATGGCTCTCCGGACATTCGTCCCGGCGAGCTAAAAATACTTTACATTTTTACAATAATCATTTAATTTTATTCAGATTATGTGAATCTCCCGTGTTTTCTGGAAGGTCACAAGCGACCTTAATTGTAATGGCCACACAGTTGAAAAGACAAAATAATAGTAAAATATATATCGCAGTATGAATCAAATTGCAGGTAGAATATTGCAATGCGTATCGTTTGCCAAAAAGGTGTATCGTTACACCCCTATCATGAGAGGATCTATCAAGAACTCCCTCACTTACCCCTATCATAACAGATCTAACATAGGATCAATCAATAAATTCACCAAAGGTATATGATGAGAGGAATATGACAATATGGGCTACTTCAGTACTTCAGCTTATCATCAGATGATCTATAATGGAGCTCTCTTCCACCCCAAGAACTCAACAATTCACAGACAATGAAACCGTATCTCATTTCATCATGAAAAGATCTAACAGGAACCCCTCATTCATTCATGAAAGAATCCAAAGTGAACTCTTCCATTTACTCTTAGAGAGAATATGGAATGGAATCTCTGAGTTACTCTGTTCATCACAACAGTATCTAATAGACACCTTCAGTAACTGACCTTACCATTTGATGATCTAACAATGATTTCCTAAGTTACTTACTTCATCCTGAGAAGAACTATTAACATAGATTTCTGCATAAACTCAACTTAGCATTAGAGGATCTTATGTTGACCCCTCAGTTACTCACACAGTCAAGAGAGGCACATGCTCTCCCTAAAAAATCACCTAAACATAAGAGAATCTAACACAGATTGGTTAAGAAATTCCTCACAAACAAAATGTTCATGTACAAACTCAGTAATTCACTTCATCATGAAAAATATCTTACATGAACTTCCTCAGTACCTCACCTCATATTGAGAGGATCTAATGTAAATTCCATAAAAAAATTCATATCCTAAACCGAGTATTGAAACTTCAAAAGAGAGCAGCAAGATTAATTCTCGATGCAGATCCCCAAGCTCCATCTTGGGTGAATGACCATAGAAGACCGAATTTTATATCATAAGTATCTTCTTCTTTTCAAATGCTTAAAAAATGAAGCACCACCTTACTTAAAAAATGTGTTCAGCCTTGTTTCCTCAAGTAACCCATACTGCCTTAGAAATGTTGTAAATGGAAACCTTCATATTCCAAAAGCAAAAACAGAGTTATATAAAAAATCTTTTCATTACTCTGCTTCAATGTTATGGAATTTATTACCTGTGTCAATACGAAATGTACCTTCTGAAAGCATGTTTAAGAGAGTTTTAAAGGACTATCTTTTGAACAGAACCATGTTATGATAATAATTATATTGTTGCAATATTTAGCACATTTTGTATATGAATATATATCATGTTGTTTTTAATTATGTTCCTGAAGGCCTCAGGGAAGATTAGTTATACTAACTGTGTTACCCTCATTAAATAAAGATTTTATTATTATCATTATTATTATTATAAAATTGAAAGGATTTAATATGGATTTCTTCAGTAACTCACCTCAACATGAGAGGATCTAATGTGGAATCCCTCAGTAACTCACTTCAATATGAGAGGATATAATGTGGACTCCCTCAGTAAACCACTATTTCATGAGAGGATCTAACATTGAATCTCTCAGTATCTCACCCCATATTGAGTAAATTAAATATGGACCCCCTCAGTAACTCACCTCATCATAAGAGGATAAAACATTGATAGCCTCAGTAACTCACCTCAGCATGAGAGGATCTAATGTTGACTCCCTCAGCAACATACCATCTGTCATGTATTTAATTTTTGTAGTATCTGATGTAACATCTTCAAATCTAACACAATAACCAACCTACAAGGTACAGATTACAATGAAAGTCATTGTTTCGGACAATGTTCTTGAGGAGCAAGTACACAATATATTTGCAAAAGTAAAATATTAGACCAGGTTTGTTCCAAAATTGCTAGTCCTATCTATCTTTAGTCCTATCTATCCTCTCTCAAAAATTGAAAAATATTTAAATCAAGAATCAAGAAAACTTTTTTACTCTGGTTACATTCTTCCATTAATTGATTATTGTATAATAATTTGGGGAAGCTGCAGCACTGAACATTTTAACTGTATTGTTAAATTACAAAAAAGGGCTGCAAGGCTTATTCTAGATAAAGATTTTTTAGCTACTTCTGCTCCATTGTTTAACACACTTGGTTGGATGACAGTTGATAACAGGATTATATATCACAGATGCATTTTGATTTTTTAAATGTTTAAATGATGATGCACCTTCTTATTTAATCGACAAGATTAATTACATCTCTCAAGAGTAATCCATATTGATTGAGAAATGTTATTAGTGGTGATTTATGTGTTCCAAAAACTAAGACAGAACTTTTTAAAAAATCATTTAGTTTTTCTGGACCTTCTACATGGAACACTCTACCGGTCTCAGTGCGAAATTCTAAGAATATTGTGGCTTTTAAAAATAAGCTCAAATGCTACTTGCTCAACAAACAAATTGTACCAGCTGAATAAATTTGTATTTTTATAACATTTTGTATCTGATATCACAATGTAGTCTTTAATTGTAGTATGCATTACCTTGTGTGTATTCAGTATTGTTATTGAGGGCCTCAGGGAAGATTAGTTTGTACTAACTGTGTAACCCTCTTTAAATAAATAATTTAAATAATTTAATTCAAATATTTATTATCTGCAAACTATATATAGTTTGTGATAAACAATACAAACAATAAATGACAGAAAAAAAAAAAAAAAAAAATAATCCTACGGATATGTACAAGTAAATAAACTTTAAGAGTCCCCTGTCCTCAGTTCTAATGACTTTTTCAAGAAGGAACCTAATTTATTTACTTGTGTTGGTGTTGATGGATTAAAAGATTTTATTTTTATAACTGTGAAAGTATTATTGTTCGTGGGGTACCAATTTTCGTGGATTTCGTGGTTTGCTTTATCCACCAAATTAAGTTCCCGATGAAATGCATTTTTAACGCAGGGTTTAATGCACTGAATTCGAAACCACGAATTTAAGAACCCATGAAATAGTGATAATTATGAAAACCACGAAAATTGATGTCCACGAATTAAAGTACTTCCACAGTATTATTATTATTTACACCAAGATCTTAAAACAGAATATAAAGTTTCTCCTACATTTGTTTTATATTATCAATGATAAATAACAGTAAAAGATTTTTTTTGTATATTGGTAAACATAACTATAAACTATAAATTCCTAAGCAATTGTCTGGTGCCTGATTTTGAAAAAAATGCTGTGAAGTAAAATACTTATTCTAATGCAACATTTATGTAACAGATGATTTGGTTGGTTGAAACAACCCGTCAAATACCCTATCTATCTGCATCGGACAGAGTAAGACATCCACTTTGCCTCCATTTTGTGGCCATTTTGAAACAACAAAGATTGAGTCTTCTGTATCTCGAAAATAAAACAAAATAAAACACGGCATTCAATTTACTTATGATTTGAAGCCTATAGCAAACTAAATAATGTCTACATTGGTGAAAATACAGTCCAAGCAAAGCGTTGACGTCATGTTGACAGGACAATGTTCAACACATAAGACTTTGATGGTTGTGCTTTCTTCAATCAAATATACAATGTACAAGAGGCTCTCAAGAGCCTGTATCGCTCACCTGGGTCATAGCTGACACAATAAGTCAAAATAATCATAATGTTTGAGGTTCCTATTTTCAAATTTGTTTATTAATGTTTAAGGGTCTCATTTTGAAGTTTGCTGATAATTAAACTATGTTCCCCACTGGCAGCTATTTTTGATGAGGCGTAGACCAACTGTCACCTTTCTTGAAGAAGACCATGTAAGGATCATTGTGCCTCACTTTGGTTCCAATTGGCATAGTATTTTCAGAGGAGATCTTTAAATGATTTCCCATGGGGTCCAAGGTTAAACAATGTTCCCAGCTGACTGCCATCTTGGATGCTATGCGGACATCCAGACACATTTTATGAAGGGGACCAAGTAAGGACCATTGTGACTAAGTATGATTCCAATTGGCCATGTACTTTCAGAGGAGAAGATCTTTGAATATGTTCCCCTATAGGGTCCAATGTTAAAAACATGTTCCCTCCTGGCGGCCATCTAGGATATATGATGTGGACTTGCTGAACACATTTTTTAAAAGGGGCCACCTATGGACCATTGTGACTAAGTTTGGTTCCAATTAGCCCAGTATTTTCAGAGGAGAAGATTTTTGCAATATTGTCCAATTTTGGACCAAGTTCCCGCTGGTGGCCATCTTGGATGACGTGCAGACTTGCTGGACAAAATTTTCACAGGGGACCACCGAAGGACTATTATGACCAAGTTTGGTTCTAATTGGCGCAGTAGTTTCAGAGAAGATCTTTGAATGCTTTCCCATAGGGTCCAATGTTAAACTGCGTTCCCTGCTGGCGGCCATCTTGGATATGATACAGACTTGCCAGACATTTTTTTTAATGGGGCCACCTATGGACCATTGTGCCCAAGTTTGGTTCCAATTGGACCAGTTGTTTCAGAGATGTTTAAATGAAAAGCTTACAATGTACAGACCACTAATGGCAAGAAGATCTCCATGGCATAGCCGTGCAGTCAGTTTTAAAGTTAAACAGCAATTGAAGCTTAGAATGCCACTACAATATTAACAGAGAGATACTTGCATTAAGGGCAAGCAAACAGAAATAATTAAAACAA
>MJUU01037980.1:25943-50529 GCA_002080025.1 Modiolus philippinarum
TACAGGACATGTCATAGATGATTACTATAAAGTTTCAAACCAATCCCTCCAGTAGTTTCAGAGGAGAAGATTTTTGAAAGTGAGCTAACGACGGATGGACAGACAGACGACGGACGACGGACGGATGACGGACGCAAAGTGATGGCAAAAGCTCACCCTGGCATTGCCAGGTGAGCTAAAAATTGCAATTTTGGCCCCTTTGACCCCTTGTAGCTCGGAAACGGTAAGAGCCACGCCAAATTCGTTGCCATACTTCTGAAAGCTTAGATCAAGAGGAATCAAAAGAAAAAATCCCATCAAAATCCAATGAAAAATAAAGATTTGACATATTTAGAAAAATTGCAATTTTGGCCCCTTTGACCACTTGTAGCTCGGAAACGGTAAGATCTTCACAAAATCCATTGGCATACTACAGAAAGCTTAGATCAAGAGGAATCCAAAGAAAAAAATCCCATCGAAATCCAATGAAAAACAGATTCGACATATTTAGAAAAATTGCAATGTTCGCCCCTTTGACCCCTTGTAGCTCGGAAACGTTATTGCGATACACATAGAATAATACCCCAGTATTGTTAAGTGATTAACCAAAAATTCTCCTTTGTTGAAAGATGAACTGAAGCTTTACATCTAAACAATACCTATTGTAGAAGTGTGAATCTGCTTTAGGGCATTCTATTGTCAATCGACTCTTGATTAAATTACCTATGGAAAAAATTTCCTTCCTCGGTCAAGAATTTTGTTGCAACTTACTGTTTTGTCATTTAATGATTGCTAAATAATGATTTATTGGTGAAATTATTTCCCTAATGGTCAAGTCTTTTATATTTCATCATTAATTCATTATTGAGCAATCATTAAATGACATTAGAATAAGTTGCAACAAAATTCTTGACCAAGGAAGGAAATTTTTTCCATAGGTAATTTAATCAAGAGTCGATTGACAATAGAATGCCCTAAAGCAGATTCACACTTCNCTTGTAGCTCGGAAACGGTAAGACCTACACAAAATCCGTTGGCATACTACTGAAAGCTTAGATCAAGAGGAATCCAAAGAAAAAAATCCCATCGAAATCTAATGAAAAACAGATTCGACATATTTAGAAAAATTGCAATGTTCGCCCCTTTGACCCCTTGTAGCTCGGAAACGTTAAGAACTACACCAAATCCGTTGACATACTGCTGAAAGCTGAGATCAAGAGGAATCCAAAGAAAAAATCCCATTGAAATCCGATGAAAAATAAAAATTCTACATAATCTGCAAATTCGCAATTTTGGCCCTGTTCGGCCCCTCATAGCTGGGATAGGAAACTAGTTATCAAAAATCTAATAGTTGAGCGCCAAATTAATTTTTCACAAGGAATCCATTAAAAAAACAGCATCAAAATCGGACTTAAAATACAAAATTTATTTTTTTTGGAGATTTGCCCCTGTTGGGCCCCATTTATCTCGTGAGTGTACATGCAATGTGAAATCCGTTGGCATTACCCAGATTGGAAATTTCCTCAGGAGCACACTGAAAGAAACCCCATCAAAATCCCATTAATAATAAAGATTCTACATGCAAACATGTGAAAACACCCAATTTAACCCTTTTTGGCCCCTTTTTTAAAAACGGGTGGGCCACAATGACCAAAACTAAGCCAAGCCTTCCTTTTGTACCAAAGAACATTATTTTAAAATTTCATAAGGATTGATCTACTGGAACTTAAGTTATTGACCAAAAACTAAAGTGTTTACAGACGACGACAATGACGACGACGATGACAGCACCATACCAATATACGACCGCAAAAATTTTTGCGGTCGTATAAAAATCATTCCAAACAGGAAGTGTTGAGAATTAATAAACCAATATCAGAAAAAACATGATAAATTCCGATAATCTCCAATAAGACGAAATGTGTGCAAACTTTTGGTCCTTTTGGTCAGTCCGTTAAGTTATAAAAGACCGAATGTCAGCCAAATTTGAAATGTATTTCTCAAGATTGCACACATACCAAATATGAATGGCCTATGACATCTGTTTCAACAATTAATGAGCCAGGTTAAAATTATGGACAAACAGGCAGATATAAATACAGGACAAAAACAATATGCCCCAATCTACCTAAATGGATGCAACACAAGGGATTACATACCTGAAGTAGGCAAAACAAATCCCCCTTTTTTTTAGCTCACTTGGCTATGCCAAGGTAAGCTATTGCCATCACTTGACACCTGTTGTCCATCCGTCTGTCCATCGTAAGCTCACTTTCAAAAATCTTCTCCTCTAAAACCACTGGGTCAAATGGAACCAAACTTCAACTGAATCATCACTAGGGTATCTACAGGTAGTTTCAAATTTTTTATTTTCTATGTCTTAGGTCAAACAACATGGCTGCCATTAGGCATTACTAAAAATAGAACATAGGGGTAAATTACAGTTTTTGGCAAATAACTCAAAAAAACGTTAGTTATCAAAAATCTGACTGGAGTAAAAATAATCAGCATGACAAGATCTACCCATGCTGAAATTTTGAAGAAAACCTGATGACCCATCTTAGAGTTATTCCCCCTTTTCCTTAAAATTTTCAAAATTTTGATGTTTTTTATTTTTTATTAAAAAACTACAATAGATAGAGGTTAAGTTTTAATTGCAAAAATGTTCAGCATGTTAGGATCTCACCCACATGGAAATTTAAAAAAAAATCCAAGTACCTGTATATGAGTTATGGCCCTTGTTCGTGAATTTATACTTTTTGTCCTATATTTCAAAACGCTTTGAGATGGAGGTCAAGTTTAAATTGCAAAAATGTTCAGCATATCAAGGACTACATTTTATTGAAAACAGTCAAGTTTTCCAACCTCTTCCAAGATGGCTGCCAGCGGGGAACTTAGTTTACCATTTGACCTAATGGTCAAAGAACAAAGAACTTCTTGAGAACCACTGGATGGACTTGAACCAAATTTGGCATGAATGATGCTTATGAGGTGCTGACCAAGTGTTGTTACTTTGGTGCCGATCCGTCATCCAACGAGACCCCCACGAGGATTTTAATTTTAATTAGGGATGGCAACGAGTACTCGAATACTCGAGTACTCGTTTAGAAGTCGAGTACTCGAGTACATTTTTTGCACTCGAGTACTCGTCTTATTTTAAAATTCATAGATATTTTCTAAATTTCATTATGCATTTTAAGTATCTTTTCAATATTTTATTTCTATTCTTATATTTTCACTTTCTATTTATTGTTCCTCATCTGTATTCGCTTCATATTTCTGTATCCCCTGCCATGAGTACCGCAGTAATTTTGATTTCGTTTTTCTGAAATTTGCGAGGATTTTAATTTTAATTAGGGATGGCAACGAGTACTCGAATACTCGAGTACTCGTTTAGAAGTCGAGTACTCGAGTACATTTTTTGTACTCGAGTACTCGTCTTATTTTAAAATTCATAGATATTTTCTAAATTTCATTATGCATTTTAAGTATCTTTTCAATATTTTATTTCTATTCTTATATTTTCACTTTCTATTTATTGTTCCTCATCTGTATTCGCTTCATATTTCTGTATCCCCTGTCATGAGTACCGCAGTAATTTTGATTTCGTTTTTCTGAAATTTGCCCATAAAATCATTTATTTTTAATAAAAAAAGTTTACAAAATTCAACCTGTATAATTTTATCAACTCTTGATTTTTTATTGTCTTGTTTTATTCGGTAAAAGATATTTAAAAAGCAATCTTCGAAAGCTTCTTTCCTAGCGGATTCAAAGTCATACTATAAATATTTTGAAATATGTCCATGAAGTTATAGAACCAGCGATACTGAAGAAATTTTTTATTTGGCAGGACAGACAACGTATATTACTTTTTAATTAGAAAGAACCTTCATCAACATAATTAAAATTAAAAATAGATCAAAGCAAATTTCGACAGTGCAAACCGTTAGTCGACTGTTTGCCAATTAGTGTTTGATTGCTTGGTGTATACAAGAGGTGATTAACTTTAGTACTCATTCATATTAACAATGTTTTTTGAAGAAAAAAATAAGCCAGAGAGGCTTCATTGAAAAGCCGAAAAGACCTCGTCCCACAATATGGCTATACATTTTCAATTACAATGACCCGAGTACTCGAGTATTCGCGAGTATTTGTACCGAGTACTCGAGTATTGAATTCGAGACATTAATATTGGACCCTATGGGAAAATGCATACAAACAACTTCTATTTGAGAACAACTGAATGGATTTGAACCAAACTTGGCATGAATGATGCTCATGAGGTGCTGACCAATTGTTGTTACTTTGGTGCCAATCCATCATCCAACATGGCTGCAGAGGGGAACTTAAACAATGGACCATATGGGAAAATGCATAACAAAGAACTTCTTCTTGAGAACCACTGAATGGATTTGAACCAAACTTGGAATGAATGATGCTTATGAGGTGATGACCAAGTGTTGTTACTTTGTTGCCGATCAGTTTTCCAACATGGTCACCAGCATGAAACTAATTTTAACATTGGACCCTCAGGGAAAATGCATACTTCTTGAGAACAAATGAATGGATTTGAACCAAACTTGGCATGAATGATGCTTATGAGGTGCTGACCAAGTGTTGCTACTTTGGTGCCAATCCGTCATCCAATATGGCCACCAGCAGGGAACAAAATTTAACATTGGACCCAATGGGAAAATTTATACAAAGAACTTCTTTTTGAGAACCACTGAATTTCTTTGAACCAAACTTGGCATTGATGATGCTTATTATGTGCTGACCAAGTGTTGTTACTTTGATGCCAATCCGTCATCCAACATGGCTGCCATGAGGATCTTAATTTTAACATTAGACCCTATGGGAAAATGCATTCAAAGAACTTCTACTTGAGAACAACTGAATGGATTTGAACCAAACTTGGCATGAATGATGCTAATGAGGTGACCAAGTGTTGTTACTTTGGTGCCAATCCATCATCCAACATTGCTGCAGAGGGGAACTTAAACATTGGACCGTATGGGAAAATGCATACAAAGAACTTCTTCTTGAGAACCACCGAATGGATTTGAACCAAACTTGGAATGAATGATGCTTATGAGGTGATGACCAAGTGTTGCTACTTTGTTGCCGATCAGTTATCCAACATGGCCGCCAGCATGAAACTAATTTTAACAATGGATCCTAAGGGAAAATGCATACAAAGACTTTTTCTTGAGAAAAAATGAATGGATTTGGACCAAACTTGGCATGAATGATGCTTATCAGGTCCTGACCTAGTGTTGCTACTTTGGTGCCAATCCGTAATCCAACATGGCCACCAACTGGGGACAAAATTTAACATTGGACCCAATGGGAAAATGTATACAAAGAACTTCTTTTCGAGAACCACTTAATTTTTTTTTTAACCATACTTGGCAATAATGATGCTTATTAGGTGCTGACTAAGTATTTTTTACTTCGGTGGCGATCTGTCATCTTACATGACAGACAGCATTGGACCCTATGGGAAATGCACACAAAGATCTAGAGAACTGCTGAATGGATTTAAATCAAACATAACATGGATGATGCCTGTCAGATGCTGACCAAGTGTCACTAGCTGTGAACTTAATTTATCAAAATATCTTTTTCTAGAGAACTGCTGAATAGATTTAAACCACACTTTGCATAAATGAAGCTGACCAAGTGTTGTTACTTCGGTGCTGATCCATCATCCAACATGGCGGCCAGCGATGAATTGGACCCTAAGGGGAAATGCATACAAAGATATAATACGAAACCACTGAATGGATTCAATTTAAACATTGCATAAATGAAACTTGTGAGATTTTGACCAAGTTTGTTACTTTGGTGCTGATCTGTCTTCCGACATGGCCACCAGTGGCAAAACTTTGTTTAACATTGGACCCAATGGGAAATGCATAAAAAGCATACCTGGCAAGTCACCCGATCTCATCGGGTGTGACCTGATTTTTTCACTTGTCATCCGATGAGATGTAGAAACTGGATCGGGATGTCAAATAACCCGAGAATCAAAGTCATCACCTGTCTTTGGCCCAATTTGATTTCCGGTTACGTTTTGTATATTAACGTACATACTTTTATTTTGAGTTGTGTTTTCGTTTGCTTGTCGGCTTGGAATATCATCTCCTCGGGTTATAATAAAGTCTTAAGGAAGTTTGTTGAGCCGTTTAAAGCCTAGTATACGCATTGAGTGTACTGAAAACGTCTTGTACTCAATGGAAAAGATCGATTTCTTGACCAGCAATGTATTCAACAAATCCACAAAATGGAAACGCTTTACAAGTGTCATGTCGTGGGAGAAAATTTTATTGGGCTGTTGGTTAAATCAAGCAACCTGGTGATGCATAGTTAAATAATAATAATGCAGATACAATGTAGTAAAAAGTTTTGTCAGAAGTTAAAAGGATGAACACCGATTTTAGGTCAGAATTAAACATTGATCCATTTAGCCCAGTTTTGGCATGCAAATATTTGTTTTTGTTTTGAGGGTGGTCTAAGTAATAATTAGCAAATGTGAAACAAAGGTATTCAATGCACATGAAATTAAACTATAATGTCTGTTAAAAGTAGTAAGTAAGTAAGTTTACAAAAAAGTATATTAAAGTGTGTAAATAATTGCTTGGTAAATGAATAACTGGGGTGAAAACGATCATCGCGCGTTTATAAAACAATATTTGGCAGGAAAAAAAGTTTGTCACGCGTGATGACCTGATTTTTTACCATCCAATGCAGGTCATGACCAGATTTTGGGTCATAGGAGGTTGATAGCTATGATAAAAAGATCTTCTCCTCTGAAACTGCTTGAACAATTTCAGTAGAATTTTGATATGATAGTCCTTGGGTGACTCTTTTCAACGTTTTATGTTAAACAGCTGCAAGCAGGGAGCGTAGATTAACATAGGCCCGGTAGTTTGGAAACTGAATTCAAAAATCTTCTCTGAAACTGCTTGAACAATTTCAATTAAATTTTATGAACAGTTTCTGATTTTTATGTACATACACAACCCGAGTTGGACCATCAATTGGGAAATATAGTGCTGCATAGGACCCAGGTGAGCAATATTGATGTGATTTTATACATGAGCACAGCAATGTTAAGAATCAAAGCCCTTAAAGCCCTAATAGAAAGGCTGCTTTCAAAGACTTAAGTAGACTTGGTATTAGCCCCTCTTGTCATTTATTATTTATATTTTGCTATAACATTGTGCAGTAAACTATCCACACTTGTTTAAATTTACTATCGAACAGTGTTATACAAATATTGAATAAAGGGCTACGCCAAGCGCAGCATGATACGACTGCAGCATGTCAACCACTGAAATTTCAACAAAAGTAGTTCAAAGTGAATGTGGACACAGTAAAGAGCTTGACATAATAATTAGATGGACACAAAAAGAAGCTTGACACAGTTATTAGCTGGAAACAAACTAGGGAAAAAAATCAACCCTTTTGATCACTTATTGATAAAAACCTTTTGATCACTTATTGATAAAAACAAGAGGCTCTCAAGAGTTGTATCGCTCACCTAGGCCATGGCTGCTTTATGCAGTTAAAATAATCCCAATGTTTTAAGGGCATTATTTTCAAATTTGTTAATAGACACTGATGTTATATTATCTGAAGTTGAACTTTATTCCAGACTGGCAGCTATTTTGGATGGGGGTGCAGTTCTACTGTCACCTTTCTCGAAGGGGATCATTGAGTCTAATTTTGGTTCCAATTGACTAAATATTTTCAGAGGAGAACATCTTTAAATGCTTTCAAATAGGCTTCTGATAGGTCTCAAGATTAAACTATGTTCCCCACTGGGGCAATCATGAATGCCAAGCAAATTTTTCAAACGGGAACAACTATGGCCCGTTGTGACCAAGTATGTTTTCATTATTGGCTATGTTATTTCAGGAGAAGATCTTTTAATGTTTTCCCAATGGGTCAAATGTTAAAACTGTTCCCTGCTGGCAGACATCTTGCATTAAGCAAAGACTTGAAAAAAACTCTTTTGCACTATTGTGGCCAAGATTGGTTCCAATTGGCGGAAAAGTTTCACAGAAGATCTTTGAAAGTGTTTTCCCATAGGGTCCAATGTTAAAACTATGATTCCTGCTGGTGGCCATCTTGGATATAGCACAGATCTAAAAAAACATCATTTTTGCAGGGGACCATCTAAGGACTATTGTGGCCAAGTTTGGTTTCAATTGGCCAAGTAGTTTCAGAGGAGAAGATCTTTGAAAGTGTTTTCCCATAGGGTCTAATGTTAAAACTATGATCCCCGCTGGCGGCCATCTTGGATATAGAACGGATCTAAAAAAGAACTTTTTTGCAGGGGACCATCTAAGTACTATTGTGGCCAAGTTTGGTTTCAATTGACTAAGTAGTTCTCAGAGGAGAAGATCTATGAAAGTGTTTTCCAATAGGGTCCAATGTTAAAACTATGATCCCCACTGGCAGCCATCTTGGATATAGCGCGGATCAGAAAAACAACTTTTTTGCAGGGGACCATCTAAGGACTATTGTGGCCATGTTTGGTTTTAATTGGCCATGTAGTTTCAGAGGAGAAGATCTTTGCAAGTATTTTCCAATAGGGTCCAATGTTAAAACTATGATCCCGGCTGGCGACCATCTTGTATATAGCGCAGATCTGAAAAACAACTTTTTTTGGACACAATAAGGAGCTTGACACAGTAATTAGTTGGACACAAACTAAAGAACATTAAAATTAGCCCTTTTGATCCCTGAAAGCTCGAAAACTGTGAGATTGAAGCAAAATTGTTGACATACACATACTCACAGCATATATCAAGATGAATCTAAAGAAAAAAATCCTGATTGAAATTCGATTAAAAATAATGACTATGCATATTTTCAATAATTCCAATTTCGGCCCCTTTGAACCCTTACAGCTCTGAAACGGCAAGAGCTATGTCAAATCTACTGACACATCTCTGAAAGCTTACAAAAAGAGGAATCTAAAGAGAAAAATCCCATCGAAATCGGATGAAAAATAAAAATTTTAGGTAATCTGCATGTTTGCAATTTTGGCCCCATTTGGCCCCTCATATTTTGGAAAGGTAACAAGTTATCAAAAATCTGATGAAGCAGCACTATATCAATTTTTCAATTAGAATCCATTTCAAAAAACTGCATAAAAATTGGACTAAAAATTAAAAAAATAAATTTTTTGAAATTTACCCCCTTTGGGCCCCATTAATCTCAAGAACGGTAAGTGCCACGTCAAATGCGTTGACAGACTACAGATAGGGAATTTTCTCAGGAACACACTGAAAGAAACCCCATCAAAATCTGATAAATAATAAATATTCTACAGCCAAATATGTGAAAACACCCAATTTTGCCCTTTTAGGCCCCTTTTTTTAAAAACGGGAGGGGCCAAAATAGCAATAGCTACACCCAGCCTTCCTTTTGTGCCAAGGAACACTGTGTCAAAATTTCATAAGGATTGATCAACTTAAACTTTAGTTATTGACCAAAAATAAAAGTGTCTACAGACCACAACGACACCATATGACAACGACGACAACGACTACGAAGACGACGACAGCGCCATACCATTATACGACCACAAATTTTTTGCGGTCGTATAAAAATTGCAATTTTGGCCCCTTTGACCCTTTGTTGCTCGGAAACAGTAAGAGCAACACCAAATCTGTTGACATACTACTGAAAGCTTAGATCAAGAGGAATCCAAAGAAATAAATCCCATCAAAATCTGATGAAAAGTAAAGATTTGACATATTAAGAAAAATTGCAATTTTGGCCCCTTTGACCCCTTGTAGCTCAGAAATGGTAGGAGCCATGCCAAATCCGTTGCACACTACTGAAAGCTTAGATCAAGAGGAATCCAAAGAAAAAAATTCCATTGAAATCTGATGAAAAATAAAAATTCTACTTAATCTGCAAATTCACAAATTTTGGCCCCGTTCGGCCCCTCATAGCTGGGAAAGGAAACAAGTTACTAAAAATCTAATAGCTGAGCGCCATATTAATTTTTCGCAAGGAATCCATTGAAAAAAACTGCATCAAAACTGCTTAAAATAAAAAAAATATTTTGGGGGGATTTGCCCCTATTGGGTCCCATATATCTTGTGAGCCGTACATGCTACATGAAATCTGTTGGCATACAACAGATTGGAAATTTCCTCAGGAGCANACTGAAACAAACCCCATCAAAATCCAATAAATAATAAAGATTCTACAGTCAAATATGTGAAAACACCCAATTTCACCCCTTTTTGGTCCCTTTTTTAAAAACAGACAGGACCACAAACTCAAAATTAAGATCTCTGTTTACACGTGTGCCAAGATACATCATACTAAAATTTCATAATGATCCATCCGCTAGAACCAAAGTTATGCTGTCCACAGATGCTGACGACCCGGATGACGCCAACACCATACCATTATACGACCGCAAAATGTTTGCAGTCATATAAAAAAATAATAAACAGTACATGTACAGTCACAACATATAAAAATTCCTGACAAGTCAGTATGAACTAAATGCAAATTCTAAAGACCCCCAAATGTCACCTGTTCTTAAAAGTAACCGTTATCCCACAACAGTTCGTACATAATTATTATCTCCTTTTCTATATATATACTGAACTCCAACATCGCGTTTTCTATTTTGAAAGTGACTACAAGAGTAGAATTTTCAAGGAAAATAAACAATATTAATGTGGACTAAAAGTCTGTAAACGAACAAGCAACAGCAACAGGTTGTTTCATTTCAGTGATGAAAACATAGGTAATCAATGATTACAGAGTTCGCCTCATTATGGCACTTTGTCACAGTAACAAAAATTTGACTGGATGTTGACATCACATTTGCATGCCTAAGCAAGGATACATGATCCTACCATGTAAAGTGATTGAGATCTGAACTTGCCTGAAAACTTGGACATATATCACTCATGCGTAAAACATAAGTCAAAGTGACCTACTTTTGCCTGGATGCTGATGTACCATCAGGGATGCATGCCTATGCAAGGTTACATTATCCTACTATGTACAGTGACTGAGATCTGAACTTGTCCAAAAACTTGAATGTAAATCAATCAAGCGGAAAATATAGGTCAATGTTGGATCCTGATCTATCATCAAAGATGGATGCATATGCAAGGTTACATGATCATACCATGTAACGTGACTGATATCTGAACTTGTCCAAAAACTTGGATGTAAATCAATCAAGCGGAAAATATAGGTCAAAGTGACCTAATTTTGTCTGGATGCTGATCTACCATCAGAGTTATATGTGCATATGCCAGGTTACATGATCGTACCATGTATGGTGAATAAGACCTGAACTCGTCCTCAAACTTGAATGTAAATCAATCAAGCATAAAATATAGGTCAAGGTGTCCTAATTTTGCCTGGATGCTGACCAACCATCAGAGATGCATGCATATGCAAGGTTACATGATCCTACCATGTATAGTGACCGAGATCTGAAATCTTCAGAAAACTTGAATGTAAATCAATCAAGCGTAAAATATAGGTCAAAGTGACCTAATTTTGCCTGGATGCTGACCTACCATCAGAGATGCATGCATATGCAAGGTTAGATGATCCTACCATGTATAGTGACTGAGATCTGAACTCGTCCGAAAACTTGAATGTAATTCAATCAAGCATAAAATATAGGTCAAATTGACCTTATTTTGCCTGGATGCTGATACAACATCAGAGTTGCATGCATATGGAAGGTTACATGATCCTACCATGTATAGTGACTGAGATCTGAACTCGTCCAAAAACTTGAATGTAAATCAATCAAGCGTAAAATATAGGTCAAAGTGACCTAATTTTGCCTGGATGCTGACCTACCATCAGAGATGCATGCATATGCCAGATTACATGATCCTACCATGTATAGTGACTGAGATCTGAACTCAGACGTTAACTTGAATGTTAGTGGTTCAAGCGGAAAATATAGGTCAAAGTGACCTAATTTTGCCTGGATGCTGACCTACCATCAGAGATGCATGCATATGCAAGGTTACATGATCCTACCATGTATAGTGACTGAGATATGAACTCGGACGTAAACTTGAATGTAAGTCGTTCAAGCGGAAAATATAGGTCAAAGTGACCTAATTTTGCCTGGATGCTTACGTACCATCAGAGATGCATGCATATGCAAGGTTACATGATCCTACCATGTATAGTGACTGAGATCTGAACTCGGACGTAAACTTGAATGTAAGTCGTTCAAGCGGAAAATATAGGTCAGAGAGACCCAATTTTCTTGGAGGCTCTGAGATAGCCCAAGATGCACCTGCATACAAAGTTTGATGACCCTACCATGCATAGTTGCAGAGATATATGCCCAAATGCGGACGTGGACGTAGATGAGATGCGGCGAACTTAAAATACGTTGTCTATAGCCTAAGTTACACGACTACCATTTACGAGTGAAAACAAATCTTCGGACCATTTTCATTTGGCTTGTCAAAAAAAAAAAAAAAACAGAATAAGGCCTCTAACAATGCACAGAGAATGAAACACAAAACTTGCACCTTGACCTAAGCTTTCGTCGTTCTACTTTCGTTTTGTCCATTCAGCACCTGTTACGCATGCGTCAGTACCAGAAATTTGATTATATGTTGTTAAAGCAACCGAAACGCTCTCGTTTTTATGTTAAATCGTTTCACTGTTAGAACATTTTATCCATTTTAATTGCATGAAATCAGTTATATTAGCAAAGATGCACTTTCTTTAATCCGTTGAAGATTCCGTCCATATGACAAACCATTCTTCCGAAATCACCCGAAGTTTACCTATGATAAAATTTCTGTTAAGGGGAGTGTGTAATCGTTTTTCTTGAATAATTCTTTTAAATGATCACCAAATTCTTTCAAATCTGTGTGAATTACTTTATTTTCTCACTAACTCATTGTTTGAATTCAAAAATATGATTTTGGTCAATTTGGTTTTCAAATTGAAGCACCTGTTTTTCTTCATAGTGCATTTCAAATGACAGGGTCATGACATTAGAAAGCGATGCAATGCAACCTTTCTAAAAATTTTTGCTAGCAATACATGGCTATGCAAGTATTAAATTACTTTTTTCCCCGGATATAAAGTAAAAACTTGCCTGACAAAAGCAGTGTATTTTTTCCAATTGTTGTGACATTCAAAATAACAAGAGTGGACCCTAATAGATGTTTCCCTCGTCCCTGCTTGTCGCTAAAACAGTCATGTACAGTCGAACCTCGATAATTCGAAGACGAAGGGACCACCGAAAATTGTTCGAGTTATCCGAGGTTCGAGACATCCGAGGTATAGATAAGGACATTTTTTCCTTGCTAAATAAACAACAGACAAGAACATAACGTGGTCTATTTTTGTTAAATGCACTTCCCGTCGATCAACACAAAATGATAATAAAAAAAAATACTAGCATGAATGCACTATAAAATAAAAAATAAAAAAACAGGGTCCAAACACGTATTATGTAACGGGTAAGTGTCAACTTAAATCTCACTATAAAACTATTGAAACGAAACTAGCCTTGAATATTTCTGAAGAAGTTATGGACTGTTTGACATTGAGTTGAAAAGTTGTTTCTTCGAATTAAAAATATAATTTTACTCCTTTATAATCACTAATTATTCTTTTTCCAATTTATTTACGCTTGAGTCATTCAAATTCGTTCCGACAAAAAAATCAAAGAAAAGCGCAATTGAGTTCCGCTTGGACGCGCTTATCTGACAAATGACATTTACAGGCTATACATCTAATTAATTAATAATTGACTATGATGTGTAGACAATTTATTGGGAATGTTACTGATCTTTCTCGAATGCATAATTAAACTTGGACATATCGAGGTAAAATTGCACCGAACCATATATTATACTCGAGTTATCCGAGATTTCGAATCAACCGAGTTCGAGTCATCAGAGGTAAAAATGCATTAATCAAATGGGATATTTGCCGGGTCCGACAATGTACTTCGACACATCCGAGTTTTCGAGACAACCGAGTTCGACACAACGAGGTTCGACTGTACTACTAAAGAGCAACCTACACGCCAAATATTTTTACTTACCACTTAAAAGTAATTGAGAAACTATTCTAATCAGAAGCACTTAACTTTGTTCACTAGACCATGAAATTGAGGTCAAGGTCAAAGCCATATGGCAGACTGACACGTACTAACCAAGACCAAGCTATATACCAAATATCATTGACCTACAGCTTGTAGTTATTGAGAAACAGACTTAAGCCAAAAAACTTAGCCTGGTCACTGTACCGTGAAATTGAGGTCAAGGTCAAAAGCCATATGGCAGACTGACATGTACTGACCAAGACCAAGCTATATACCAAATATCATTGTCCTATGGCTTGTAGTTATTGAGAAACAGACTTAAGCAAAAAAACTGAACCTGTTCACTGGACCATGAAATTGAGGTCAAGGTCAAAAGCCATATGGCAGACTGACATGTACTAACCAAGACAAAGCTATATACCAAATATCATTGACTTCTAGCTTGTAGTTATTGAGAAATGGACTTAAGCAAAAAAACTTAACGTGGTCACTAGACCGCGAGATATAGGTCAAGGTCACATGATTTTAGGTCCGTCAGATAGGGTTCGCCGAAAGCTACCTATGGACTAAATATAAAGTTCCTACATCAAAGGCTTCTATATAATAACTTGAAGTTTACGCCGCCGTCGCCATCATACTTTGTAAGCCTATGTCTCGCTTTCCGGGACTTTCGTCACGGGCGAAAAAAACTATCTTGCAAGATTCGTTTGAAATATTCCTTTCAGTATTGTTATTATTAACTTTGTCATTGGTGATTTAAATTCTTATTTACCTGTATGACATTGGACCGTCTTGAACTGTTTACATGTCTTTATTTTTTGGGCTTTTGCAAACACGGAAATCAAAGCGTCAAAACACAGTATTACTGTTTTCCAGCTTTATGATGGCATGCAAGCAAGAAATTTACAGCTTACTATACATAGTGTTTGCAACTAGAGTAGGGGCAGTAAAAAATCAACAGAAAGGTTGTTTTTTTTTTTTTTTTTGCAGAAACAAAGATCTACAGTTATGTTTATGTCACTTATTTATTATGTCATTGTTTCCGAGTCTGGTATTGATATGCAAGTCTTTAGATTTTCTCATTTGCATTTTATTTTTTTTTCTGTTATTTCATTTGGAATGAAAAACTGTTCTGTCTTCTATAATAAATATCCAATGAACACAATTTACAACATGTACAATTGTTGCCTCTCTTAAGGAAACACATCTAGATTTTTTTCTTCGATGAATACTGAGGGCCATAGCTTCACTTCCTTTGCGTACAAATTGTAGCTTTGGAAAATCATTTCAGAAGGCTTGACTTACTGTATTATTTGTTTGATGCACATATAAAAATTGTCTCCTTTCATTAATTGCATTTCATTAAAAAAAATGAAGCATTACAATTTCTAAATATGTTTTTGCTCCAACAGATTCAGTGGTTTAAATTATTACCTTTTTGTGTGTAACCCCTTTGTGAATAGCAGTACCAGCATGTTTGTTAGCCGTGTTCAACCACAGGGCCTTGTTACTAATAAGAAAATTTAACAAACTATGCAGACATCGCTTCCACACCTGCTTGCTTCAACCCATGCATGTTTATTTTGTTATTTCCCTCATAAAATAAAACTTGGTCTGTTTTACTTCCAAAGATGTTTATCTTTTCAAAGAATGTCATGAGCCCAATTCGATTACCTTCCGTTCAATTGGGGGGGGGGGACAATCTTTTTGTTTAGAAATGCACAAAATTGTCATCTTCATTGACAAGAAAACGAAAGTAAACTTCGGAATTCTCTGGACTTTCCATAGGTTAAGGAATATATCCCAGAATTCCTTGATTATGTCACTGGGTGGTAAAGAAAACCCCCGAGAGTTCAGAGTTTGTTTTTTCCAAATATAGAAGTTTGTGGTCAAAGGACCGTAATTTCAATATTCCCGACTGATGGACTGGTTAAACGTGATACATAACGACATGAGTGACTACGACTGCTGGATATAACCCTTATAACGTCTCTCAAGTCTTAAAAGTTAAATATCATGAGTGACTACGACTGCTGGATATAACCCTTACAATGTATAATGTCTCTCAAGTCTTAAAAGTTAAATATCCACCAGTATTGATTATCACAGGCTCAGCTGTCTAACCATGTGGATACCGCATGATAGATGTAATCCAGATTTTGATTGGCTATTGATTGACACATGATTTTCATCCGTTACATAAACGTAAAAATGTAAACAAAACATTTTTTCAGCGTAGAATTTCTTGCAAATCTCGTTTTTCCTCTTATTGCGTTTCACGACCGTAAAATCTCTTAAAAGCACAGATGATTTGTCAAGGTTGACAGGTATTTAAGCAATATATTGCCTTGTTGTGATCAGTAAACATCAGGTATCTTTCTTTACTCATAGTGATATTGGGTGCTAAATTCTAGAGTTTATACGAGCGTATATTTTGTAGTTCCAGGAAGTCATGTAAACAAAACAATATGGCTTCAAGCCGATCGCAAATTACTGTTTTCGAAAACAGTAAAAAAATGCACAGCAGAAACAAAAGTTTCTTTGGGTCTATTTTTGTAAAACTGAACAACAAAACTACATAGCTTTACAGTGCCAGCCTCTTAATTTTTGAAATATTTTATAGCTTTGTCTGTACTCATGTGAATTGGGGACTCGGAGCACGAATATAATGAACCTTACAGGAGTTTCCTATTAGTGACATCGATCACAATATATAATTTACATATGCAAATTAGCATTTTTGGTTGACAGAGCCGAAGAATTATCCCTATATAGCATTGGGATAGAATTTTTAATCTTTGATAATTTTTCTTATTATATGCACGATTTTGGATCTGTAAACACATGTTAAACATTGAGATATTCATATTTTTTCTACTGATTTACTTTTTAAAGAAAAATAGACAATTTATGGTTATACATATTATATGGTTTACAAAATACGCCAATTCTATATGTATTAAAAATAAAAAGCTGAAAATTTTAACATCCTATAAAAGTGTAAACATTCCATAATTGAGATCAAAAAGAATTATCCATTTATCTTAAAAAACAAATTCTCACCAGTTAATTGAAAATGACATTTTTATGACCCTAATCAGTGACTGTGATTTCTTGCAAACCAAAGGTCGAACTTGATTATGACCAAAAACCAGAAGCCGGTCACATGACCGGCATAAAAAGGAACCAAGTGATGCGGCGGAAAACAAAATGGGGGCCTCCAGCGAAATATGCTAGATTATTATGGAGGAAGATAATTTTGACCAAATCAAGCTTTCGTTGGTTGCGGGAAGGATGTATGATTTATTTTCATCATTTTCATAAATGTTCTGTGTATATTTAGCTATGGCACGAACTATTTTTTACGGTGGGATGGAGTATTTCGTTAAATTTTGACTGAAAGAAATAAAAATATTTAGGCTACAATTACCTGGAAAAGTAATCCTAATAAAAATAATTATTGTTACTTTAGACCGGAACAGAGACTAATCACGGAATCTTCACTGGATGCGGACCTGTTTTAAATGAAGTAACAATAATTTCTATCCTTATTGTTACCTGATATGTCACTTATTATAATTACATTGTAAAATGAAAAAAGAAGAAATATTGTTTATTGCAATGCAAATTGAATGAAATAAAAAATTACTTAATAAATGTAAATATACTTTGTTTTGTCTGTATATAAATCGTCACCAGCCCTGATTTGAAAAGATCACACCCCTACTATATGAAAACATGGTGTACATGTCAGAGAGGACAGTCGATTTTTGATTGGGGAAAAATTGTAATCTTTGACGAATTTGAAAATGAAAGGAGGATTTACCAGGACACAAAATACGTTCAATTATACAAAAGGAGCTCCACCAAAATTGGAGCTGCAAAATTGAAGAGGGAAATTTTTAATCGGGATTTAATATACCAGGAACTCAAATTTACTTGCATACATGGAGAGAGAAACTTTACTTCTAAATCCAAGGGATCTTTCCAAACCCGAGTCCAAACCGTGGGTAGGTCTTTTAAATGTCTTATTTTTATGTAGTTTTCGATTTTTGTTTTTTTTTTTACATGTGTAACAAATGACCTCAGTTAGCAAAGAAGGATCCAGTTGGTGGCGGTTGGAACCATCCCCTCCCCTTTTTCATAGAAATATTTTTTTAATTTCTTGCAGAATTATTTTGCATAACTAATCATTTTGTTAATATATAACTGAAAACCATAAATGCTGTTCATCAAGGGAAACACTCATTTTGTTCATATCCATAATTGATAAGTATTATTACATAATTCGTAATTTCTTTTGTCATGTAACAATAACGCCAGGTAACAATAAGGATAAAAATTATTGTTACTTCATTTAAAACAGGTCTGCCTCCGGTGAAGGTTCCATAATAAGTCTCAGTTTCGGTCTCAGGTAACAATAATTATTTTTCTAGGATTACTTTTCCGGGTAAATCTAGCTAGGTAATCGTAGCCAGTTCGTATTTAGAATAGGGCTGAAAAAAACAAATATAAAAAATCAGAACTTACAAAAAATCATAAGATCTGTAAATTAAAGAAAAAAAAATTCCTCATTACTGGACTATTCCAGTCACATTATCTGCCTCTGATTATGTTTATATCGGCTATGATTTAGTTGAAAAGCGATGAAATGAATGAGTAATGTATAGAATCTTGCAATATTTTACTAATCTAATTCATTTTGTCAATCTACTACTCTAAATCTGGACGCCATCTAATCCCTTTTGGGATTCGAAGCCAGAGATGTTTTTTTGATATTGCCTGCCTCCGAGGCAGGCAATATCAAAAAACATCTCTGGCTTCGAATCCCAAAAGGGATTAGACGCCATCTTGGAAACTCCTGTAACAAGAGGTGTTTTTGGGGGGGGGGGGCGGAAATAAGTGCTCGAGCCCTAAAGTAACAAA
Organism: Modiolus philippinarum; assembly: GCA_002080025.1. Lineage (NCBI taxonomy): Eukaryota > Metazoa > Mollusca > Bivalvia > Mytilida > Modiolidae > Modiolus > Modiolus philippinarum. Next base: position 44,944 of record MJUU01037980.1, read on the forward strand.
CAGTCTAAAAGACCCACAAGTTTAGGGTTTACCGTAAACCCAATTAAATTTGCATATATCTTAACCATTTAAGTTCTGTTCCTCTTGGTTTCAGAAGAGGAAAAGTTTGTGATTTGACTGCGTTTCCCGCCATAATATGTCATAAAGATAATCTTTGCCTAAATGCCGTGAAAGATCAAACGGAATTCCGGAAAGCCAATGAACTAGTTACATCCCAAATTACAATCTACATGATTTGAGAGCTTCATTCATCAACAATAGAATTGCCCGTAAAAAAAGGGCGGAAGAAGAGTTGGCGGTAAGGTAAGGATACAATTTCAACCACTGACCAGCGGCTAACACTGTTAACGGTATGATAATTATAGGTTTATATATATATAGGTTTTTTCATAAAATTTTGGCTCTCAAAATGTTCATCAAAACTTTAACATAATAAAGTTTAAAAGATAAGGTAACAAATAAATATAGAATTACTAAACAAAGGAAAATTTTACTTAGCCAATGACATCAATAGGTATAATTACTTGAGAATATTTAACATTAACACCTCCCCCCGCATAACTAGACAGATCCAGATAAATCTAATATAATCCAAACAAATCAGTGAAGTGGAAATTTAGATATTTCATTTTGCTAATTAAATAATTTGAATATCATTTTTTATGAGCATATTCCCCCTCTTCACGGGACGACTTGCCTTTTTTAGCTCACCTAGCTAGACAGAGTGTCTCCAGTTTTGCCGATGAGCACTTTACGTCCGTCCTCTATCCGTTCTTCTTTTGGTGTATACTTTTTATTCAAAGATTTTTACTCTTAAACTATTGGGCCAATTGTTACCAAACTTGCCCATAATATTTACTCCTTGGTAAGTCTCCTATAAAGTTTAAAGTTGTTCTTGAATGATCCACAACAAAGTTGCTTTGTATCTGATCCAATTAAGATGACTGCACTGATGGGAACTGAAAGCGGCCGGGAACATTGTTTAGCATTGGATCCTATTGACACAATTTCAAAGAGATTCTCCTCTGATACTACTGAGCCAAATGGAACCAGACTTGGCCACAGAGGTGCTTGGATACCGTGAGTCCCGGCCTACACTGAAAAGTTATTTGTCACTGGTTTGTACCTTTCCGGTAGTATGGCCACTAGCACTGGACATACGGATGAACATTGATGACTTCAAGATGAAGAACAATAAAAGCGTTGTTCCATTACTTATTATTACCATGCAGTTGTAGTGACTGTCTCATTTGCATTTACTCCATATCCCTTCATTGTTAATAATAGATGAACATTGAAGTCCATTGAACATGTAAGCCAGTCCGAGATTCCTCTGCCGTCTGACGGCATTTTTTCGACTTGCTGGGGCCATGACCAAGCAAGTCGAAAAAAAGGCCGTCAGACGGCAGAGGAATCTCGGACTACATGTAAGCGTACTTTCCCTCTGGTTATATATGGTTATATATGTTGCAAAATGTAATGTTGTGTTAACTGTTATTGGGTAGTTCTGTTATGATGAATATTCAGTTCACTGTTAGCTGTTATTGAACAGTTCAGTTTGGTGTTATTACAAAGAAATACCCAAAAATTTTCGCGCCTCGCTCCGCTCGGCGATTTTTACCTTTCACTTTTAAGTTGGAAGTCCCCTTCGGTATTCTACTGCCGTTGTTTCAAATCCCACGCGCCTGCTGCGTTATTATATAGCTGTTGCCTACAACTGTATACGTTATTAGTCTTCATTTTGAATGTTCAGTCGATCTTTTAAATTCAACTTTTTATTTTCTGTGGTTAATTTGGCCAGCTTTTTCTTTAAAGTTCAATTTGAAATAAATTGATTGATTGATTAGTTAGAGTTTAACGTCCAGTGAGCAATATTTCAGCCACATCAGGACAAGAACAAGTTAATCAAAGTTAATAAAAAATATAAGTAAGACTAGAAAGAAGCAATTATGGAAGGGACAACAGGGGCAACGAGTTTCGATTGCCACTGGAAAGGGGAAGAAATGGGTAGGGACATGAAAATTAGCCTTCTTTACGAGTCCCAGAGACCCTGCTCTCTTTAGACAATATAGAAGGGGTCTTTATACTGCATGGAGCGTTGCATTTCTCCACACAGTTTGTCTACAATGGTTCGCGGTCAGGCTTTCTGTATAATGACCTGACTGCCCCGCATAGACAGGGTATTCCCCTATCCACCAACTGGGGACGCGCTCGGCAGCTCTGTAGCCGGAGCCCCTGAAAACCGATTCAGATGCCGGGAATTTGAAATAAAATAAACTTCCATCACAACATACATTTTTAACCGTCAAGACTTGACACGTTTTTCTTAAAATTTTATATACTTTTTGCCCTTTTTAATATCATATAATTTAACGGTGTTTTAGGACTTTTTTTTGGCTCAAATTCTAAGTTAGGATTAGCTTGATTAACCAGAATGTATAGACGAAGAAGTTAAACAGTTGTAGCCAGTAGCTATATGATTAAAAAAAAAACAGTCAAATACTGTACTATATAGAAATCAGAATAGACTATATATGGCAAATAAGTCGAATGAAAAATAATTCATCTCTACGACAAGAGCTGTGGGTATCGTTGTCCTGCGAGAACATGATTTCTACTGCATTTTGTCCGTGATTTCTAATGCTTGTCCGTGATTTCTACTGCATTGATAAACAAAAATGACAACAGACAGACGATTTCGTTTATACACAAGAACGAGTGCACGGTTGAAGTTATGAACAGGTGAAACTTACAACAAATTGATATTTGTTTGATACCGGTAAAAATGCATTCATGCAATAATTATATTTTATGTCATTTTCTGTTATTCCACTGTGTAAATAATCATGAATATCTTTGCTATACTTGTCCTAAATGAGTAAAAAACAACATGCGTTTACCTCATCTATAATACAATTATTTAGCAAAACTTTTCAAGCCTGAAAAACCCGTAATTTGGCTATACTGGATACAAATTGAAAATATGAAGTCCTGGCTTTTGAACGCTCAGTCCTGGATTTCTGCTGGTAGGTCCTGGCGTTCTACTGACATGATTAAGCGATTTAACGTTAGATATTAAGCATTTCTGCACAATTAAAGAGAATTATATTAAATTTGCGGAATAAATTTGTGTTTTTTGCTATTCTAAATAAACCGACCAGTGACATGAAATCGTTTATCCATTTAAGAATCAATAAAGTAGCAGAGAAACCAGCACACAATACCAAATAACATACATCTCTACAATATGTAAGGTGTTAATGAAAAATACGGGTATGAAACACATCAAGTTCTTAGATTTCACTAATTTTACTGTAAATTAATGTTGTGTTTACATGATCATTGACAGTTACAACTCTAATTTATTAAGAGCTCATAATCATATGTACATGTATGCTATCATTAGCCTACCCTGTCATAGCGTTTGCCATCACTTTGCGTTCGTCCGTCGTCTGTCCGGCGTAAACTTTTCATTCGAAAATATTCTCATCTGAAACTTCTAGGCCAACTGGAACCAAACTTGACCGCAAAAGTCCTCAGATGGCCCCGTCTGCGCTACATTCGAGACGACTGCCAGCGGAAACATAGTTTAACGTTCAACTCTATGGAAAAACACATTCAAAAATCTTCTGCTCTGAAACTACATAGCCAACTAGAATCAAACTTGGCCCCAATAGTCCTGGGGTTGGCTCCTGCAAAAACCTACGCTTTTGCTTTTAGTTTCATACTTGATCAAAAACGGCCGCCAGTGACAAACAAAATTCAACATTGGGCCCTTTGGGGGAAATCCATGAAGTGAAAGCTAATTGAAACGAGACTTTGCCACAACAGTCTTTAGGTAGCCCTTGAAGTGGTGTTTTCCTTAATCGCACTTTATCCAAAATTGCTACCAACAGGGGACATAGTTTAACACTGGACCGTATGGGATGTAATACATTCAAAGATCTTGTCATCTGAAATTGCACAGCCGTTTGGAACCAAACAAAGCGAAATTAGTTTAAGGTATTTTTTCTCAAGTCCGCTCTATATACAAGATTGCCGCTACCTGTTAACATTGTTTAAACATTGTACCATATGGGAAGAAACATTCAACGATCCTCTGAAACTGCCCAAGCAATTTGAACCAAACTTTGACACAATTGTCCTCCTACAAAAATGTGTTTTTTTTTCAAATTTACATCTTATTAAAGATGGACACCAGCAGGGAATATAATTTCACATTGGATCCTTTGGGGGATTCTTTCAACGATATTTTGTTCCGAAACTATATATCCAATAGGAACCAAACTTTTGCAAAAATAGTCACCTCCTTGTGACTTCAAGATGAAAAGCAACAATAAAAACGTCTCATTGATAACTTCCACCATGAATTTGTAGAGACTTTGTCTTATGTGCATGTACTCCATATCCTTTCATTGTTTATTTAGGTAAGCCCCTGTAAAAAGTGTTTTTAAAGATCAAACTTCCGCGATGGCCACCAGAAAGGAACCGCAAAGTTTAACATTGGACCCAATTGAAACACGTTTCAGATCTTGTCCTCTGACATCACTAGACAAATTGGAACTAGTAAACAATGAAAGGATACGGAGTAAATGCACATGAGACAAAGTCCCTACAAATACAAGGTAGAACCAAGCAAAGGAACAACGCTTTTATTGTTGTTCTTGATGTTGAAGTCACCGAGGCCTTCAACAATGAGCTCTGCTTATACCTCATAGTAAGTTCAAGACGGTCCCTAGCAACGGTTAAAAGCAGAATTCGTTGCTAATTATCGATGAATGCTACATCCATGTCTTTTCTGGTCATAGATGCGGGATAGTCGACAAACCTAATCTAAACTTGTAAGGTGTTCTTACAATCACTGTCATCCGTTGTCGGACAAAGCATCAGTGTATTAATTTTGTGGACGATTACAACATATAGTCAAGCATATTCTTTAAGAGAGACTGTTTATGTTAGAAAGGATACAGGCGTGCTATACAAGTTCTGGATAGCCTATTGTTTTTGAATACAATTTCTATTCTCTCATGTCATCAAGATATGCTTTGCCGAAATAGGAGACCAAACCCATCGCTGCTACCACTGCAATGAAAAGTCGTCGTTTCCGCTAATCATCATCGGTCATTCAATCATTATCATACTGAAAGATTTTTGATTATCAAAATTATCAAAAGTAGTCAATAGGACTGAAATATTGATTTCAACATATCATACCAGATATGATAAAAGTGCACCAAGAATTTGGATTTTATCAATTTTAAATGATTCTTTAAGTTCTGGATTTCGGGATTTAGAAAATCCGGGATGAGACCCCATTATTAAAGTACCAAACGAGGGGTCAAATGATGTAGCCGTAGCCTGGTAGAACCTGACCCAACCTCGCATGGGTCAGGATCCCAGGCTACTTATGATGTAGATGTGAAAAATGTTCCCTATTAGATAATGTTAAATTTGAAAAAAAGAAACTAATGAGGAGCAGCTTGTTTAATGCTTGAATAAATATTGCGGTTTTAGATCCAATAATTATGTAGAACATGAAGTTTTCAATTGACAAATAAGGAAAAGATACGACCTAAAATGAATGCA
>MJUU01037981.1:0-10523 GCA_002080025.1 Modiolus philippinarum
TAGTTTTTAATGTCGTCTTTTTATTTCCGTGCTTGTAGCTGTCTCACATCCTTGTTTCGTCTTTGTTTTTCTCTGTTGCAGTTTTTGCCATGTCTTCGGATTTCGATTTTTGTAGTCTTCGCTTCCCTTGTTCCTTTGGTATTCTACTGCCGTTGTTTCCCAATTTAAAGAAAATTTATTAGAATTGTGGGATTTTAAAAGAAAATCACAATGTGGTGTCGCAGATGAGAACGGACATTTTAAAGTAGATTTAACGTCTCATTTATCGAGGGATGAGATTGTAAAATATCACACTTAAGTTTTAGCATCATTTGGCATAAAAGCCATTGATGAAAACAATTAACTCCCTTATATCTGTTGGGTACAATGTACCAAAACTTCATAAGAACCCATACAAACATATATTCATTGCCGGGGTCTTCCAGATGCGCCACTAAACCTCTTTCACAGCTCCTCACAAACTTTGTTGACCGCAGTCAGAGATGGCCTGAAAAATTACTGTGATAAAGCTTACTCCACAAGCGGCGTGAATCAAATGTGGATTCCTAAGGTAGATAGACAGTAATATTCATATCCATGAGATTTTGTTCTAAGTCGGCACAATTGAAGAACCAATCCTACTTACCCGAAATCTGTAATAAAAAGTATGGGTCACCATGCTTGCTTTTTCTATAATTCTATAATAAGTTTGCTCATTTTTAGCCATTGTTTCACCTTAATTTACATAGAATGCACGGGGAAAATATGGAAAGGCAATTTTTAGCTTTTAAGAATGAACTTTCAATCCATGAGAATTTGATGCATTTTTTTGAACAGATAGTTTATGATGTAATTTAATGGTTACAATAATAAAATGTATATGTCACCATGCTTTTAACGGAGATATTCTATGAAGTTTCCGAATTAAACATTATTTACGGGAAAAGGGAGTTAATTTGCGGCAAACTAAACGAAATATGACGTTTCACATCTGTCATTCAACTATGACGTCACAAAGTAAAAGTCGTCAAATTACTTTTCCGGCCCGAAAATCAAACCTATCCCGTATGCGACTCTTTATTTTTCTAATGCGCGATTGAATTGCGCAGTGCAACAGTGTCTATCTACCTTAATTTTCCATTTTGAGCAGTGGTTGCTATGGTTACCGCTCATGCCCAAATATGGCTTCAAAAATGCTGTCAAAATGACCAAAACGAGTGAAATCTAATTAAGCTGTAAAAGAAAATATGAATTAACTGGAGTTTTATTACTATACCAGTGATTAGATAATGGGCAATGAAACATTTCAAACAAAAAGCAATGAAATGACTTAAGTCTAAATTTGATTACCATGGCAACAAAAATCAGTAAAAACGACAATTTTCAAAACATGGAAAAATGGCAAATTATGCCAATTTTTAAGCGTTAATTACAGAAAATTGCATCCATGGAAATTCATTAAACTCACTGAGCTTGCAGTTTAGTATATTATATTTAAAATTTCAAAAAATAAAAATAGTGTTTTTCCGATTTTCAAAAATAAATAATTTTGAAATTTTTTTCAATAGTGATTTTCAGATTTTTGTCAAAAACCCCCAAAATAACCATTCTTACTTGTATTTCAGTCCCTCTTAAGCAGATAGTATTTGTATTGAGTTTATTAGTCTATTCTAAAATAAGAATGCTTAACATATGCTAAATGACCTTGACATTCCATCTCAAGGTCACGAAACTCAAATTTTCAAGGTCAAATTTTATCAAAAACCGCTCGAAATCTGTATTTCTACTCGTATTTCAGCCCATCTTCAGTAGATTGTAATGAAGTTGGGTATCTGTTTATATAAAGATGAACATGCTATTTATATCTTGGTATATGCTTATATGACCCTGATATTCCATCGCAAGGTCACAAAACTCAAATTTCAAAGGTCAAATTTGTGTCAAACACCGCTCGAAATCTGTATTTCTACTTGTATTTTAGCCCATCTTCGGTACATTGTAATGATGTTGGGTATCTGTTTATTTTAATAGAAACATGCTTTTATATCTTGGTATATATGACCCTGATATTCCATCTCAAGGTAACGAGACTCAAATTTCCAAGACCAAATTTTTGTAAAAAAACGCTCAAAATCTGTATTTCGACTTGTTTTTCTGCTCATCTTCAGTAGATTGTAATGATGTTAGGTATTTGTGGTTTTTTTTTAATGAACATGCTTTCTATATCTTGGTATATGCTATATGACCTTGACGTTGCACCCCAAGGTCATGAACCTCGAAATTGCAAGGTTTTGGTCACAAATATTCTCATTTCATACTATTTGCTCGGGAATGATATTGAATATGCCAGGTAAAACCTTCTCATGACATTAAGTTAGTAGGCAACAACCATACACTCAGGCATTTGACCTTGAACTCTGAAGGTCAAAAGATAATCACCAAAGCTATTATTTATCCATAAGATCAAATATTGCTACAAGATTAATATTCTTGTTTTATGTTTTTTTTTCGTTTGGCACATGTACATACTTTAAATATGCTCTGGTGTATAAGAATACTGTACAGTGGCATTGCTCTGACGAGCATTTGTACTGAAAGATCAAAAACAAAATTGAATGCTTCAAAAGCTGCCATTGGCTCAACGCAAATCAAATAATAACCTTAACAGAAACTTTTAACCTCAGTCCTTCCAGCTTAGCATATATGTAAAGGTGACCTAATTCCGGGATTATATTGGCATTTTATGATCTTGAATTTTAAGGCAATAAGTCAAAGCATATTATTTCAAAGCCACAGGTCAAAGCATATTGTGATATTGAATGTAAAGGCCACAAGTCAAAGCATATTGTGATATTGAATTTCAAGGCTATAAGTCAAAGCTCGAGATTGCAGTATGACTTTGAAATTTTGCTTTTTATAATTTGTTTGTTTTGTGTACACTCTGAATAAAAATTCATCAATTATTAAGTCATAGGGATGATATTTGGTCTGAGGACGCATAACATCATTGCAAGAATATCTCAGCTACTGCTGGTCACAGATGGATGATATGTGATCATTTGGTACATCTTGGGTAGTAATCAACTTCTATACCAGAATACAGTCATCTTGACCTAGATTTCCAAATTTTTAATTGACGCTGATTCAAGTTTTGGATTAGCTTCATATTAAAGCAACTGAAAGTCATATAGGGATGATATTTGGTCTTTGGGTACCAGAATTAGTTTATTATCCGTACTAAAATTGGGTCACCTTGACCTATACTCTCCAAATAAATGGCTTAGTTTAAAGTCCATATCTAAGAATTGAAGAACAAGTCATTACTTAATTATTCATAATTCTTTGTTATAGATGACTTGATAAGATGTCATGTGCGACTGCTCCATTTCTTTATTAGCAATTAGAGTATGTATTATGAGCTCACCTGACCCAAAGGGTCGGGGTAAGCTATTGACATGACTTTGTGTCAATCGTCTGTCCGACCATTACTTTTATCACATTATACAGAATGGTGTTCGTAAGGTCCTTTACAACGATTGCTAATTTCGGTCAGATCTGACAAAAACCATGGCTGTCATTACTTCAGAACATATTATAACATTTGGAAAATCATATTTTGATCACCTCCTTTTAAATCACTGAAGCAAATTCAACCATACTTTACAGGAATTACTTTTCATAAATCCTTCACAACATTTGTTCTTTTGATATCTACCCGACAAAAACATGGCTGCCAGCATGGATCATAGTTTAACATAGACCAAATGGAAAAGTCATCATTTCCAAAATTTGTTCTAAAGCTGCTCTTGAACTGCTCTTAAACTGTATTGGAATGATTTAGGGCTCTTTACAAAAATTGCTCATTCTGGTTGGATTTGTCAAAAAACATGACTACAAGTCTGGGACATAGTTTACCATTTGACCCTATAGGAAGATCATATCTTGATTATCTCCTTTTAAAAATTGAAGCCAATTCAACCAAACTTTACAGGAATGATGAATGGAATGTTTTTCTTATAAACATTGCTCATATGGTTTGGACCCAACAAAAAACCTGACCCCCAGCATTGAACATACGATGAAGTTTAACATTGGACTGTATGGGCACATCATATTTTGTCATCTCCTCTGAAACTACTAAAGAAAATTCAAGCAAACTTTTCATGAAGGACGTTTTGGAGGTTCTTCACAAAAATTGCTTTATGCAGTTGGAGCCGACAAAAAATATGGCCACCAGCGAAGAATAATAGCTTCTTACATGAGAGCAGATCAAAGATCGGGGTATCTTTCATGAATGTAAGAAATTCCGTTTTTTCTCGAGTGGAGCACAGCGAAACGAGAGAGTAAGACGATGAATTTCTTACATGAGTGAAAGATACCCCGATCTTTGATTTTGATCAAATGTAAGTAGCTATATCTTCTGTAAAATACGACAATAAACATCTGGAAGCCTATACTGTGCGAAGCACGTCGTCGCCATTTGAGTGTCCATTGTGACGTCAGGTGTTTTATGACGTTTTCTCATGGTTACGATTATTGTATCAAAAAATGAACACTTTTGTTTGGTCATTTACCTATGTGAGACGAGGTCGCGTGCATCGATCTCACATGGGTCGTCTCGCATTGTAAACCAACATTTACAGAAGAACAAATATAGCCACCAGTGCCAAACATAGGTTAACAAAGGATCCTATTGGAAAATCCTCATTTTCATTATCTGATCTGAAAATATTAATGCAAATTTGAGTAAACAACATGGGAATTATATATAGAAGGTTCGTCACAAGATTTCTCATTTCAGCCGAATCAGACAAAACAATTGGCCGTAAGCGTGACAGTAAGTGAGAACCACCCCGTCAGTCAAAAGCGGACAAACCGAGGACAATGGCAATGTCGGTGAAACAAAGACATAACATGAGCACGGCACAGAAAAGAAAATGAAGACACGCACGTGAAACTTAGTTTAACATTGGACCCTATGCGAAATTCGTTTTTTATTCATCTTCTCTGAACCACTCAACCCAATTCAACCAATTTCATTAGGAATGATGTATGGAATTGCTCATTTCAATTAAATCAGATAAAACATGGCTGCCAGTGCGGAACAGAGTTTAACATTGGACTGTAAGAAAAATTATTATTTTCGTTATCTGCTTTTAAATTTTTGAAGCAAATTTAACTTGACTGTACTGTAATGTATGGAAAGTTCTTTACAAAAATTGCTGTTTCGATTATATCTGACAAAAACCATGGCTGCCAGTAAAGAACATTGCTTACCATTAGATCATATGCTGTGAAAAGTCATTTTTGGTTATCAGCATAGTCATAGCTTAAAAGCATTTTGTCAGGCAAGGCCCGGTCTCTGAGATTTTAGTTAATGCATTCAGATAAACCGTTTGAAGTTTACAAAATACATCTTGATTCAACAGTTCTGCCATTACAAAATAATTGGGAGAAATGACATACTTGGCTTATGTTTCATAATCTTGATGAAATTGAAATAAAAAAATGATTTACGGCAAACAACAATCCTAACTATCAAAAACAATTCCAGTGCAATGCATGTGCTCTTGAAATAGTTGAGCCTTTATACCGTCATACATGATTTTTTTTAATCCCTAATCCCAATAGAGTAGCTTTTATCTACAAAGGTCCATATTTGAGCAACTGCAAGTGGTAGGTTAATGGTATTCGGCCAGTGTGTGTATCTTGGGTACTTGTAACACATGTACCAAAATACGATTGGATCGGCCTATATATTCCAAATGAATGACTTCTATTAACATTTCAAATAACTAAATACCGAAGTTACTGTGAATTTATTTTCTGCATATGCACATTTCGACAACTTATGTCTCTTCAGTGCAGATAAAATCTAAACGTTTGGAAGACCATAAACTCAAAGATGTTAAAAACTGAGAGAGAACAAATAACCAATAAGATCTAAATGTAAAGCCAAAATCAACTAAGGACAGAGCTTTGCATGAGGGAGATACTCCGTAGTTTTCAATAAAATTTACAGAAATTTAGATATTGTAAGGTTCTAAATAGAATCGGCTTTCGGGTCAGCAATTCAATTAAGGGTCATATCTCACCTTCTACAATGGTTGGTGGAAGATATTTCATTTGTTAAGTGAATGCATATTATATGGTACTCATTATCTATTCTAAAATAATGTTCTCTCTACAATGGTTGGTGGAAGATATTTTTTAAGTGAATGCAAATTATATGGTACTCATTATCTGTACTAAAATAAGGTTCTCTGACCTACATTTTTGACCAAAAAAAATTAAAAATTGATTTTAATACACATGTAGTTTGCTTCAAATATTGTTTATTGATCACGTGAGCGCTACAAGGCGATTCACATCTGTATCACACTGCGACACTTTATATTAGACTAGTTCGTAAGTATGGACCCTAATATTCAGTTGATTTTGTCAAAATCAAGAATTCAGCAACTAAAAATCAGACAGGAAAGATTTTTGTTCAGTAGATAGATCTTGGGGGTAGCAAATATAAATCCAGAATAAGTCACCTTTACATATAATAGTGCCAAGGTAATATTTTCTGTTAAGATCATTATTGGATTTGCGTTGAAGAAATGGCATCTTTTGAAGCATTCAATTTTATTTTTTCAGTAAGGCTATAGACAACAAATGCAGGTCTGAACAATGCCACTGTCAAGTAATCTAATACACCTGAGTATATGTTAAGTAAATACATGTGCCAAACAAATAAAAAAACATAAAACATGCATCTTGTAGCAATATTTTATGTTTTAAATCAATGATGAACTTGATGATTATTTTTGACCTTCAGATTTCAAGGTCAAACAGCTGTATGGTTGTTGGTTGTCATCAGAAGGTCTTACCTGGCATATCCACTATCACCCCTGAGAAAATCATACGAAATGAGACAATTTTCATCAAAACCTTGAAACTTCGAGTTTCATGACCTTGGGATGCAATGTCAGGGTCATTTAGCATATAGCAAGATATAAAAAGCATGCTCATCTGAAAATAAACAAATACCCAACATCAATACAAACTACCTAAGATGGGCTGAAATACAAGTAGAAATACAAATTTTGAGCGGTTTTCTGACAAAAATGTGACCTTGGAAATTTGAGTTTCGTGACCTTGAGATGAAATATCAAGGTCATATAGCATATACCAAAATATAAAAAGCATTTTCCTCTTAAAATAAACAGATACCCAACATCATTACAATCTACTGAAGATGGGCTGAAATACAAGTCAAAATACAGATTTCGAGCAGTTTTTGACACAAATTTGACCTTGGAAATTTGAGTTTAGTGAGATGGAATGTCAAGGTCATTTAGCATATGCTAAGCATTCTCATTCTAAAATAGACCAATAAACTAAATATCAATACTTTCTGCTCAAGAGGGGCTGAAATACAAGTAAGAATGGTTATTTATGGGTTTCCTGACAAAAATTTGTAAATCACCATTGCAGAAAATTTCAAAATTATATATTTTTAAAAATTGGAAAAAACTATTTATATTTTTTTGATATTTTAAACATAACATACTAAAATTCAAGCTCAGTAAGTTTAATGAATTTCCATGCATGAAATTTTTTGTAATTAACACTTAAAAATGGGCAAAATTGGCCATTTTTCCATTTTTTGGAAAATGTCGTATTTACTGATTTTTGTTGCCATGGTAACCAAATTTAGACTTAAGTCATTTCATTGCTTTTTGTTTGAAATGTTTCATTGCCCATTATCTAATCACTGGTATAGTAATAAAACCCCAGTTAATTCATATTTTCTTTTGCAGCTTACTTAGATTTCACTCGTTTTGGCCATTTTGACAGCATTTTTGAAGCCATATTTGGGCATGACCAGTAACCATAGCAACCACTGCTCAAAATGTTAAAACAAAACTTATTTTGTTATCAGGATTACATATGACCTTTATATACAAAATTTCATCAAAATCTGAGATCCACCTTTCCAAGTGTTTTTGATGCTTACAGAGATTGGCTCTTAAAAATTCAAATAACTCCTTGAACAACTATCCTCAACCAGTCTTACCCATTGCTATAGCATTCAAACTTTTGACTTTTCTACTCTTTATACAACCTGCCGCACAATAAACTTAGAACAGTAATTGCAAATTTAATACATCAATGTTTCTACACTAAAAATAGAGAACGCATATACACCTATTTAGTTATAGGGAAAGACAAGACATATTTTGTTAAGAACCACACTGATTCAAACAAGAAGAACACTGAGACTGACGTATTCAAAATGTTAGAATTTTTGATCGACATTATTTTTGTCGAATTCGGAGGTCGTGTTTTCCAACAGACAATAGGAATTCTTATTGGAACTAACTGTGCGCCGCTTTTAGCTTACCATTTCCTGTACCCATACGAGGCCAAGTTTTTTCAAAGGCTTACACAAATAAAACAAAAACATTTAGCCCAGTCCTTTAATTTCAGCTTCCGCTACATAGACGATGTACGTTCTCTTAATAATTCAAAGTTTGGTATTATTTACCTCACATCTATCCCAATGAGCTTGAAATTAAAGAAACAACTGATACACCTACTTAAGCTTCGTACCTAGATTTTTATTGACGAAGATGGACGTTTGAAATCTAAGCTATATGACAAGGTGAGGATTTTAATTTCCCAATTGTGAACTTTCCCTTTCTTATCAGCAATATACTTACCTCTCCATCCTATGGGGTGAACATTTCACAGTTGATACGTTACTGTCGAGAGTGTAGTTTGTACAGTGATTTTTTGAACAGAGCTAAAACACTTTCCCAAAAGCCGTTTAGTCAGGGATTTGTTCAACCTGTGTTAATTTCATCCCTCAGGAAATTCTATGGCCGTCACCATAACATCATTGATTGATATGACGTGTCAGTATCCCAAATGAAAGTGGACATTTTCAGCTAGATACACGTCTTCCCAGATTTTACTACCGATTTTGACATTTTCCTGGATTGACTCACTCACAGTGTGACGGGTGCTGTTAACAGAGCAGGACATGCTTACCCTTCTGGAGCACCTGATGTCACTTTCAGTTTCATTGGAATCAAACTGTGAGTGCCTTTGTTTTGAATGTTGTGATTTCAATTTTCTATGCTTTTTATCTGTCTAGCGTCATTGTTTTCTGTGTTCTCGTTTTTGGCCATGTTTTTGGACTTCGATTTTTGTAAAGTCCACTCCTTTGTTCCTTCGGTATTCTACTGCTGCTGTTTGTTATCATACATAGCTTATTTCGACTGTACCCTCTATTGACTCACTGATAGAGTTAGAGTCCCGTGTACGGAGCAGGACATGAATACTCTTCCGAAACACCTGATATCCCCTCGGTTTCCGAAACACCTGATGTCCTCTCAAATTCCAAAACACCAGTAATTGATTTAGTTTTAATGTCAGTTTGGAAAAACTACTGTTAAAAGATTTAGTACCTTAAGGGTTACCAATTGGTAAGTTTGTGTTGATTCAAATTTTTCGTTTTTTACAAAAACATGGCCTCAAAAAGTGAAATTTACAATTATGTTTGTTTTATCATACGGATGTTAAAATCCATAAAAGATGACCAGGTTCTAACTGAAGGACACATGAAATAACCTTTTTCATATGTAAACTCTTATCTCATGAGTTTACCGATTTAAGAACACCATAGCAAAACTTTCTTATCTGGCTACAAATTTGATAGAAAATAAATACATATTGTTTACACTATACACCTTATAAAACATTAGGAGCATTTGAAAATATAAAATTAAATTTTACGAAAATATCGATAGAGTTACAAAATTCATTAACGTTACTGAATTCTGAATTTTCAAAAAAGTTTGAGAACAATGTCTTTTATTCGTTTGTTTTTCCACTGCCATTGTTGAGTATACATGTACATGTATGTATCCAAAAAAAAGATCAAATATATATTTAAAAAAAGAAGTATCATTACCATGTGATTACACCTGGCTTGCCTCTTCTAGGACATTTCTTGACCTTTGATTTGCTGATTGCACCTTTTTGGTTATGTATTAATTTTGTAGTTGGTCATAAAGGTCCTAAAATACTTACAGGTGGTAAAATCGGAGGTATTGCCTCTATGTTCACCATTGATATCGTGCAATACTGCCCTCCAAATTTGTATGTAATGTTATTCAAATCAGCAGTAGCTTTAACAGACAAACATTCTTCAAAATCACCCAGCCATGCAAAAGCTCCACCCAATAGATTGGCAGGAGGTTTTCCAGCAGCATCGAGCACTGAAAATTAATTATATTGTATAATTGTAGTCTATCTTTTTGTACAACAAACTGCCATTTTTTCATCTCTTTAATTGAAAAATACAATAAAAAATACTTCACCTTAATCCAAATAAGAATTTTACTGTAAACAATCAATAGTTCTGATTTATAGATTTACTGAAAAGTTCACCCTTAAGAGTATTTTTTTGTTTATGATATTCTTTGTTTTTTTGGTTTTATTGTTTGGTATTTTTATTCATTTTTTTTTTTTTTTTTTTTTTTTTTTTT
>MJUU01037981.1:10588-29922 GCA_002080025.1 Modiolus philippinarum
GGACATTAAACTTGAGGCTCAGGGTCTGTGCCTGAATCGCTCACCTGACAAAATGCTTCTAATATAAACCATGTCTATGCTGATGACCAAAAATGATTTTTTTTTGCCCTTAGGATTTAATGTTAAGCTATACTTCCATACATATTCCAATTCAGTTTGGTTAAAGTGGCTTCAATAATTTCATAGAAGATGACAAAAATGTTAATCTGTATTCCCCCCTGGCGGCATGATGTTTTTTGTTAGATCGGAACGTTGAGCCATCTTTGTAAAGGACCTTCCATACATCATTCCTGTAAAGTTGGGTTGAATTATATTGCGATGCTTGATACTTAAAATTCTTAAAAAATTGAAACTCTCAGTAATTATCGGATTTTGACAAGTTGTGATATAAACAATACTTACTTTTAAATGCCCATATCTGTTGTTGACTGAGTCCTTGTTGGAATCCAGCGATATGTGTTTTACACAGTTCTGATACATTCCGTGGAGCTGGTGTTGGTGGTATTGTTGTTTGAATATTGGGTATTTCGGTCACGTTATCGGCAGCTAAATTTGATGTTAAATCTGAGTTTCTATCATCTTCCCGCAAAAATGTGCTCAAATCTGTACTTTTACTAATAATATCGGCAACTTTTGCATATGTCCTTGGAGAATTCAGAATCATTTGTAACGTCTTTGAGCGATTATTCATATTCAAAAATAGTTCATTGTATCCTTGAAATTTTTCGAATGTATAAACATTGTTTATAAAACTTATAAAAGTTAGTAAAAATGAAATTAAATTCATTTTTTAACTTTTCACAGACCTGTGATGAAATCAGTAATGACCAGTAATGTATTCGTATTTAATGAACCCTATTTATGTTTATCACATTATAAACTAAGATTAAACTGTATATTATCGAGATTTATCAATTTATCAAATGACTTTTATTATTATTTGAAATATCAGTGAATGCATAATGTCATCAATATATTTACTAAACAATACATAGAAAATACTATAGAGCACTTCTGCATCATTATCCCCGCACTTTCGAAGAAAGTTCGGGGATAATGTTATACCCTCCGTCTGTCCGTCCGTCCGTCCGTCACACTTTTCTTGTGACTCAAACTCCTCCTACATTTTTGGATTTAGGGATTTAATTTTGTTGTAGAATTGTTGCATATAGTCTGCAGATGCGCAATAAGCTTTCGAATTTTCGATATTGGTCTTGGTGCAAACAAGAGGCCCCGTGATGTCAATTTTTACACATGTGGCATTTGACACAAACTCCTCCTACATTTATGGATTTACGGATTTACTTTTGTTATAGAATTGTTGCATATAGTCTGTAGATGCGCAATAAGCTTTCGGATTTTTTATATTGGTCTTGGTGCAAACAAGAGGCCCCATGATGTCAATTTTAACAAAGACCCAAAGATGTGGATTGGACACATGTGGCATGTGACGCAAACTCCTCTTACATTTTTGGATTTAGGGATCAAATCTTTATGCAGAATTGTTACATGTAGTCTATAGATTTGCAATAAGCTTTTGGAATTTTGGTTCCGGTTCCAACTTTGGTCAATTTTCTGAAAAGGTCAAAGACACATATTTTTTTTCTAATTTTGGCATATTATCTTATATTCTGACAAGTGTTTGGTAAAAGACAAATTTCAAAAACTTAGGATTCTGAAAGGCGGTTCCAATTTTGGTAAATGTCCTGAAAGTCTCAAGACCACTTATTTTTTGGAATTCTACCTAGCAACCATACTTAAAATGTTTGTGCAGTTTAGGACGAACATTTTCATCAATTGGATTTCAAAAATATTTGATTCCAATTTTGGTAAATTTCCTGAAAGTCTTAAAGACCACTTATTTTTTGGAATTCTACCTAGCAACCATACTTAAAATGTTTGTGTAATATTGTAAAAGTGAGGTCGGGTCTGGAGACGAGTTGTTAGGGGTTGTTGTGTTTGGCCTAAGCGGAAGTTGGAAGCGGTTGATTTGTGCTGAGATTTGTTTGGACTGACTCTTCATGTAATAGATGTATATAACTGTAAATATTAACGGAAGATATCCAATATTAAATGTTTAACTAGAAATTGCTTTATTACATTGGTGGAAAGCGGCGGGATAGGAACTCAACAAGGTTAGAAAATTTGAACTGTTTCTGGGTCACGCTAAAAGAAGTAAACATAGTCTGACCCCGTTCCAAATAAAATTACATTCGTATATTGAGAAATTGAAATGTTCCATGAATGACGGGAAAAAGACCAATATTGATTCTTGTTGGAGATTCAAGATTATGTGGCTTCGATGACTTTGATTATTCTGGTTTAAAGTTTTTGTCTGTTATTAAACGTGGGGCAAAAATTAATGATTTGGAAGAGGGGACACTTAATTTAGTAAGAAGGTATATAGACAGTGACCGTACCATTATTGTGAAAATTGCTTGTGGTATTAATGAATGCACTGAATTTAATTAGGGAAAAGATTTCCGTGATTTAAGATATAAATCAGGTGTTTCTAGTAACGAAATTTTGGAGAAACTCAAGTCACTTAAACAGAAAATAAAGTCAATAAGACCTTCTACTGTAGTCGGAATTATAACAGTACCAACTCTGTCATTTGTTACATAAAAAGATTCAGTAAATGAAAAAGATTCGAAAAAGAAGAAATCTAAAGTCCGTGATCGTGATTTAGAAAATGACCAGGATAAATTAGATAGAAAGCTTTCTCTTCTGAACGCATCAATCAAACTTGAAAATTCTAGGCACCAGTCTAGTGTAAATAATGGCTGCTTTACCGTGTCCTGGCACAATACAGTCGCCAAAATATCAACAAGAAAAAGACGAAGTGGTTCCAGAGTGGTTATTAAAAATAGTTTCACGAATTTATATGATGGTTTACATGCAAATTCTATTTTGAAACGGAAGTGGCATGAACAATTACTAAAGTGTGTAAACGAGGAAATAAAGTTAGTACGAGACTATAACTTGAAAAATACAAAGATTGAAATTAAAACGGACAAGGACTCTTGGGATTTTAAGAGAAAGTAGCCATCAAAATAGGTTGTTTACGACATTATTTACATGTTCAATATTATAAGACATAATACTGTACATTTTGACATTATGGCAGAAGGAGGTATTAAAAAGCCGATTGTTATGCCGGATTCTTTCAACGGTGGGTTAGATGAGGATTGGGGAGATTGGGTCGCAAATTTTAAAGCATGCACTGATATTAATGAATGGGATGATGGATTGAAATGCAAGTTTTTAGGAGTAAGAATGAAAAGTACTGCATTAAAAGTCTATCAGGATCTGGACGCAGCAGTTAAAACAAATTGGACAAATTTATGCAATACGCTCGAAAAGAGATTTAGAACTATACAGCAACCACAATTCTACAAGTCAAAGTTCTTAGGGACAAAAAGAGAACACGGTGAAACAAACCGAGATTTAGGTATCAGAGTTCGCACATTGGCCCGAAGGGCGTATCCTGATATAGATGCTGGGTTGAGGGATGAGCTGGCTAGAGATCAATTCGTTCGCTCATTGGATAACATAGAAATGACTCTGGAACTTAGGCATCATATGCCAGAAACTCTAGATGACGCCATACGAATGGCTATAGATTGGCAGACAATCGAAAGTGATGTGAGAAATAACAAAATCGAAAGTAGACAAACTGCACAAGTAGATGATAAGAAAGAATCGTCATGAGTAGCGTCAGCCCATGAACCGACTGAATTGTATTCGATGATGAAAGAAATGCTGACACTTTTAAAAGAGGACAGAGAAGTAAGGAATAGTCAAAGCCGACCACAATCATACGGAAGAGGAATAGGCCATGGCAGGGGAAGTAATGGCAAATGTTTTGTCTGTGGTAGCGAAAATCATTTTAAAAGAAATTGTCCTCTTGAAAGGAATTGTTGGAACTGTGGTCAGAAGGGTCATCTTAGGAGTGAATGCACAAGACGAAAAGGCCAATCGGGAAACCGGGAGAGGCCAGGATGATGGGTCACACGCTGGCCAATATGAATGACAAAGACCTATCGGTTAACGACAATGGACAAAATTTGTCCCACAATGATGCAGGGTTATCGCTTATGTGTCGAGGAACTATTAATAACATCCAATCTGAAATGCTGCTGGACACTGGTTCTGTGTTTAGTTTATTGAATTATGAATTTTATAAAATTATTGATAGTAAGTGTAATATAAAATTGCAAGTCGTACCATGCTCATTTTTGGCAGTACTGAGGTGCTGATATGTATTCAAGGTATTCCATGTATTCACAGAGTACTGATAGCCAAAAATCTTGCCCATATGTGCATTTTAGGAACGGATTTTATGAAAAAACATTGTGTTGATATTTCGTTCAGTAATACGAGTTTAACAATAGGTGGGACAAAATGTAAAATGAGTATGACGACGGCAGATTCATCAGTTTGCAATGTCTCTCTAAAGCATACAACGTGCATTCCTCCTGGACACGAAGTTCTTGTAGAAGGTAAAGTAAAGAAGATAAATCGTGGGATAGTAGCTGATGGAACATATCTTTTTGAACCAAAAGAGCGCTACACATGTTCCGACAAGTTATGTGCTGCAAGAGTTCTGACAGACAAGGCAAGTAACTGCATATTGAGGGTGTGCAATATTTCTACGGAGCAAGTGACAATGTATAAGAACACCACTATTGGAAAGCTTACACCAATCGAATGTCCGGTGCCATCATCTACAGCCCCTCTGGAGCAGCAGTTTGCAGCTCCTAGAGGTGTTGATGAGGAAAAGCTGAATACCCTGGAGCAACAGTTTGTAGCTCCTAGTTTTGATGACCAAATTGACAGAAATTTAGATACGGACCAACAAATGCTATTGAAAGATCTACTAAATGAGAATAGAGATATTTTTGCTTGGCAGCAGTCAGATGTAGGAGGAACAGATATAATTAGACATTCAATCAGTACTGGTATTGAGTCACCGATAAAACAACCACAAAGACGAATTCCTCTGCACAAGAAAAACGAAGTCAAAGAGTTACTAGAGGATATGTTGAAGACATAATACGACCATCGAATAGTCCCTGGTCTAGCCCTATAGTGTCGGTGACAAAGAAAGATCAAACGACAAGATTTTGTGTGGATTTTCGTAAAATAAACGAAATTACGAAAAAGGATGCATATCCAATACCCCGTATCGATGAAACATTCGATACACTAGCAGGGGCTAAATATTTCTCCAGTGTAGATATGTTTTCTGGATATTGGCAAGTTCAGTTGACCGAACAAGACAAAGAAAAGACGGCGTTCTCAACTCCTTATGGATCATACGAATTCAATGTCATGCCTTTTTGGTTTATGTGGAGCTCCAAGTCTATTTCAGAGACTTATGGAACATGTCCTTAAAGGCTTGCAGTTTGAAATATGTCTGATATACATTAATGACATTGTAATATTCAGTTCAACATTCCAGGAGCATATCACTAGGCTGCGACTTGTTTTTGAACGTTTTAGGAGAAGTGGACTTAAGCTGAAGACATCAAAATGTCAATTTGGCAAGAGAAGTATAAACTGTCTTGGGCATATTGTTTCTGATAGTGGCATTGAAACAGATCCGGAGAAAATTTCAGCTGTTAAGGAATGGCCACAACCTACAAATGTTACAGAGCTTAAATCTTTTATCGGCCTAGCGGGTTATTATAGAAGATTCATAAACGATTTTGCTGGAATTTCTAGCCCGTTGAACAAGCTTATGCAAAACAAACTGAGAAATTCGTGTGGTCTGAAGAATGTAACGAAGCGTTTGAAAACCTGAAACGTGCTTTGACTAGTGCACCAATTTTATCGTACCCAGTTGAGAATGAAGTTTTTACGCTAGATACCGATGCAAGCAGCTGCAGTATAGGAGCTGTTATCTCACAGTATCAAAACGGCCAAGAAAGTGTAATAAGTTATGCAAGTAGAACTCTAACAAAAAGTGAAAGAAATTACAGTGTCACAAAGAAAGAGCTATTAGCATTAGTGTACTTCATCAAATATTTTCGGCACTATCTAATCGGAAAGAAATTCAGAGTCAGGACAGATCGCAAGGCACTTTCATGGTTATGGAGTTTCCAGGACCCAGAAGATCAGATAGCGAGATGGCAGGCTTTCCTTGCAGAGTATGACTTTGAAATTGTCCATCGGAAAGGCTGCAGTCATAGTAATGCTGACAGTTTGTCTAGGCGACCAAAATCAGAAGCCCAAATTAATGATACATTTGGAGAACTCTCGGATGAAAGTGCTTGTTGCAATAGTGTAATTTCCACAGTAGAATTTGATTGGAAAACTGCTCAGCTGGCAGACAAGGACTTGAAGCTGATTTACGAATTGAAAGTGGACGGAGAAGAATCGCCTATGCGACAGGATGAATACTCCACAACAAGCAAACGTTTATTTGGTCAGTGGAAAAATACAGAAGTCAAGGATAACGTCCTATGTAGAAGGTTTGAGCATGAAACAGGTGAAAGTTATTTTCAAATAATCGTCCCGGCAAAATTGCGACAAAGAATATTGAAAGAGCTCCATGGAGGAATTGGCGGTGGGCATTTAGGAGTTAAAAAGACATCAATGAAAGTGAAAGATCGGTTCTACTGGCCAGGATGGGCCAGTGATGTAGAAATTTGTTGTGCAGAATGCGCTGTATGCGCCGCCAAGAAAAATCCGGTAAGATCTTCAAAGGCCAAGCTTGTACCGATAAAGACCGGAGCACCATTAGAGAAGATAGCACTGGATATATTATGTCCATTGCCTACAACAAGTAGAGGCAATAAATTTATTGTTGTAATCTCTGACTACTTCACGAAATGGACTGAGGCTTATCCTCTACGAAATCATAAAGCTCAAACAGTTGCAAAGAAGTTGGTTGAGGAGATTATTTGTAGATTTGGAGCCCCTTATTCAGTGTTAAGTGATCAGGGAAGAGATTTCGAATCTCATTTATTCAAGGAAGTGAATGCTTTGTTAGGCAGAAAGAAACAAAGAACGACCCCTTATCACCCTCAATGTGATGGCCAAGTCGAGAAATTTAATGATACGCTGTTAAAAATGTTAAGCAAACATGTACAGGAGGATCAGAAGAATTGGGACGTAGAAATACCATATTTGATGATAGCATACAGAAGTAGAGTTAATGAAAGCACGGGTTTCACTCCTGCGATGCTAATGTTTGGTCACGAGTTACGACTTCCGTTGGATATAGTGTTTGGAAAAAGTCCAGAGGAAGACAGAGAAAACACAGAATACGCCTCTTCCCTGCGTGAAAAACTGTATAGTGCATTCGAAATGGTAAGAGACAATATTTCTACATCACAAAAACGACAGAAAGACTACTTCGATAAGAAAGTCAGTGGAAAGGAAATTAACGTAGGAGATAAAGTGATGCTTTATAATCCGGCCGTGAAAATTGGACGATCACCTAAACTGCATTGTCCTTGGGAAAAGGAACCATATCGGGTATTAGAGAAGTTTTCGGAAGTTGATTACAAAATCAAGACAGCGCTGTAAGCCAAAGATAGTCCATTTTAATCGATTAAAATTGTACGTTGAACCACAGGAGAAGGATACGGGCTCAGAGGAAGAATCTGAAAATGATGCTAGTCATGCAAGATGGGGTAGAGAAAAGCCTGTTATGGAGCAGCAGATGGCAGCTCCTAACAGACAGATTAATCAGAATACGCAGGAGCAGCATTTGTCAGCTCCTAGTACCAGAACAAGACACATAGACCAAGAAGATGGTGATGACGATAACTCAGACCTTGACAGGAATGAACACGTTCAAAGAAATGATGATGATGGCGACCATGATGGAGATGATGATCTGGGAATTGATGATGATCATCAAGTAAATACTGATGATGATCAAGGAAATGAGTCATTAAGTGACAATAATTCAGAAGCGGATGAAAATGTGATTGTTAGACCAATGAGACAGCGCCGTCAACCAAGATATTTGGAAGATTATGAACTTGCATTTAAGTATCTTTATTTATATGAATTTATATGAACGTTTAATGATGATCACGAGGGCATGTCCTTCAGAGGAGGGGGTAGTGTAATATTGTAAAAGTGAGGTCGGGTCTGGAGACGAGTTGTTAGGAGTTGTTGTGTTTGGCCTAAGCGGAAGTTGGAAGCGGTTGATTTGTGCTGAGATTTGTTTGGACTGACTCTTCATGTAATAGATGTATATAACTGTAAATATTAACGGAAGATATCCAATATTAAATGTTTAACTAGAAATTGCTTTATTACATTTTTGTAGTTTAGGATGAACATATTCATCAATTGGATTTTAAAAATATTTGATTCCAATTTTGGTAAATTTCCTGAAATTCTCAAAGACCATTTATTTTTTGGATTTCTACCTAGCAACCATACTTAAATTGTTTATTTAGTTTAGGAAAAACATTTTCATCAACTGGATTTCAAAAATATTGATTCCCATCTAGGTAAAATTTCCTGAAAGTCTCAAAGACCACTGATTTTTTGGAATTCTACTTAGCAACCATATATCCTAGAATTCTTTTAGCAACAATAATTACTGTCAATAGGTAGATCTAAAAAATAATGAAAAAAATATGCCAAGGGTGTACAACAACTGTTTTCTATGTCAAACAGGGAGTGCGGGGATAGCTGTCGTTTCCGACAACATCTAGTTATATTTGGTAAAGAATACACAGAAAACACTACAGTGAACTCCTGTATAAAAGTTTCAGTTTAAATTGTGGAACAGAACTCACATCTTGTCAGAACTTATACGAAGAGACGGGATGGGAACAAATGACTAACAGACGAGCAGATCATAAGTTCAATTTTTTCATAGAATAGATGTGCCTCATTCTATTAAGGGAGGGGGGGGGCTTGGGTGATTTTGCCACGAAAAATAATTTATTATATTCATGAAAATCTCGAACAAATTATTTATTTTTACCAAATGTCACATCAAATTGTTTATTTGCATCTGCAACAAAAAATTTATTCTTCGAATCAAAATTAGATTATTTATTTTCATGGCAGGTATGATAAAAATATATTTATTTTCACTTGCACCAAGTTTTTATTATTTATTTTACAAATCCACAAAGCCAATCCCCCAATGAAAATCAAATGTTCGTCCCCTAACAAACTCATTTGCCTATCAACATACTTATAACACCAGTCATGCTAAACTTATCTTTGAATCTTGAGTAAATACAATTTTTTTTAACAATTTAATTTCTAGTATGTGACCATGGTTGTTACATGTAGCCGTGTGTTTCTACGGATTATGCAAGTGAAATGTTACACTTCGCTGTAAAATAAACTGCAAGCACCGGCATTATATCGTATATATGGAGATGCAAGAGGTTCCCGTACATTGAAGCTGACATGTTCTTCTTAGTAAATAACATAATACTGAAGTTACTGTGAATTTAGCTTCTGCGAATGCGCAACTTATGTCTCTTCAGTGCAGATCAAATTTAAACAGTTGGAAATCCATTAACCGAAATATGTGTAAAAGCTAAGAGAGAAAATGTGAAAATGAATATTTTATTTATGTCTTGGTCATATCGAGTTTTATGCACGATTTCAAGGCAGAAAAGATTTATATGAATATGCAAAGGTAAACCAATGAAAAATACATATGGTAGTGTTATTTATCATCAACATAGTTGTTGTCTTCAAGTTTGATCTCGGGAACTTGCAACTTCTTCAAGAGACGTTGAATTTCGTAATAAGTATCTTCAAGATAAAGAAATAGTTATGTGGAGTCTTATAGAAAAGTCGACAGGAAAACTCGTTCAGCAACAAGATTATGCATTAAAAAGATTGACAATATGTTATGAAGTAACATTGTAGATAAGGAAGTCAGACAATTCTGTAGGAAAGGGCTTAAATATCAACCGCCTTCAAAAATAAACTGGCAAGCATGTTTTGGTATAATCAAAGACGCTGTTACCAATTATTTTAAAAAATGGTGCAAACGAAAAAGTGCAAGCATGCTCTAAATTTGTTTAAAGATAAAATTATTACCAAGGTCACAAACAGAATACATTTATATAAAGATAATTATGTCACCTCCTAAGCTGTCTGTCAAAAGAATCAAGTCTAAATTGAAGGATCTTGGTAAAAAATATGTGTTTGTACCTGTTGACAAGGCTTCTTACAACGTTGCTATTGTCTGAAAGAAATACTACATCGATGTCCAACAAAACGAAATGGACAAGTCAGACACTTTCAAACTTACCAATTGGGACGAAAACACGTTAACCAAACAACATTATAAAGATATAGAAATGCTTAAAGTTCCACCTAAAGATAACATCTTACCTACCATGTACTGGGTTCCGAAGCTTCACAAAATCCCTTCAAACTTCGTTTTATTTCAGCTTCTAGTAAGTGTTCTACTACCAATTTATCCATCCATTTAACTAGTTCACTTACTTGTATAAAGGAGTTGGTTATTAAATACTGTGAAAAAAACTTATCAAAACTCTGGTGTAAATTACTTTTGGAGTGTAAAAAAATTCTTTTGAAGTTTTAGATAATCTACGATCTATTCAAAGACGAGTCTCATCTATCGACAGTTATGATTTTTCTACACTTTATACTACCCTTCCACATAATTTTGATTAAATCCAAGTTGGGACAACCTATTAAATGGTCTTTTAAATTTTCTGGTCTGCAGTTCATTTGCTCTAACAAAAAGCAAGGATTCTTCTCTAATATAACCTATAATAATCATTGTTCCTGGACATGTGATGATATGATTAATGCACTCAATCTTTTGCTGGACAATATTTTTGTTCGTTTTGGCAACACCATTTATCAACAGGTCATAGGTATTCCCATGGGTACAAATTGTGCACCTCTTTGTGCAGATCTTTTTCTTTTCTGTTACGAACGAGATTTCATGAAAAAACTTCAAAACGGAACCATACCTAACAGTGATAAACTCATTTCTTTTTTCAATGATAAAGGTATATTGACGATATCCTTACTATTGATAATCCCCAGTTTTTAGATTATGTATACATTATTTATCCACAACAATTGAAATTAAATAAAGCAACAATGATTCCAAATGTTGCCCTTTTCTAGATCTGACTATCATTATTGACTCTGTAAAATCAAAACCAAAATATATGATAAAAGGGACGATTTTGATTTCACTATTACTAATTTCCCTTTTCTTGACGGCGACATTCCCCTTGCTCCATCCTACAGGGTGTATATTTCTCAACTGGTACTATTCGCACGAGTTTGTTCTACTCTTGATTATTTCAATGAACGTAACCGTACTATCACAGCCAAACTTTTACAACAGGGTTACAGATTTCATAAGTTGTTGAATACATTTAAGAAGTTTTGTAATACAAATGTAGATATGAACATGTTATATCTAAATATGGTGTTACTCGTAAACAGCTTATTACAATGGGCATTTCTAGTCCTCAATTTTACGGAAATGTTGTTAAAAAATGCCAGAAATTGATTAAAATCCAGAAAAGCTGGGACGTAACTTACATTCTTTACGTAATAGCGGATATCGGCAAGATATTCTGCTTGCATTCGTTAAATTAACTTTGAGACCTAGTGACCGGAAAATTTTGCACACACACTGGCCTCTCGCTGATACTGCCGATGTCTACTGAAATTTATGATGATTCTTGACCAAACCCTTCGGGAAGTTTTGAGTTTGATTTTTCTTCCGTAGTGCGACAGTGTTCTACCAGCAGGCTAGGCTCCTTGAGCTAGCCGGCAGTTTAGCGGCGAGCACCCCTAGACCCATCTTTCAAAATTACGTATTGTCCTTTTTTTTCCTCTCCTTCCAAGATTGTGGTCATGGAGTTAGTAGTCTACCTGTATTGGGTTTTATTCGTATGTTTTTATACTATAGGGTAACGGGACAGATAAAGGGGAGGTTTGGGTACCCATAAACCGGTTTAACCCTACCGCTGGCTTTTGCTAGTGCCGGTACCAAGTCCGGCTGTCCCGAGTTCCTATCGTTGTCTACGTTTATCTTTTGTCTTGTACTTGTTTTTCTTGTGTAGTGCCCTTGCAAATTGTTGCATGTAATTATAATTTTCAGCCATTGTAGGTGTTTCCTGTTGTCCATTTTTTTAACATTTGAATTATTTTAAATTCGGGGATAACTATGCTGATCTTAGGATCTAAAGGACTGGTGTAAATCGAAGATTGAAGCGGTAAAAAAATAGTGTTTTGACTACGCGTTAGAAAGCCAAAGAAAGGATACTTGCGACAGTAAAATCTACGATTTACGCCTGAAGATCTTAAAGTACAGCATGGTTGTCTCTATCCTAATGTAAAACCTCAATAGTATGTTTTAAATTATGAATTGTCATAGGAATTATGAAAGTGTTCACCGGGCGCACATTTTCAACATGCAGCGCTACCGTGCTTCATTAAAAATGTGCTTCGGTCAACACTTTCATACCCAATGAAACTTTAAAATAATGCATTCAATTTTTAATTGAATATTCGTTGCTACATGTATATAATGGAGAGGTCGATCTCCACTGTTGGTTTCAAGTCATTTGTAAAATTCTTTTATTGTAATTATTTCATGTGGTTATTTGGATGATTTATTTATTTATTTCAATTTTTTTTTTCAACAAAATATAAGAAAATGAAATATGCAAGGTGTACATTATTGATGAATTGATGTTTTACAATACGAGTATGCCCTATTGGATTTAGAGCATATGTTTGTTCACAAAGCGAAAGAAGAGCGCCATATTAGAATTGAAAATTCTTACAATGTCAGGTCACTTAAAAGTGATTCCCAATATAGAATAAGGTTGACAATTCATAAAATATGATCGAAGAATGACGATATTTGACAAATTCGGATTTTTAAAATGACATAAGCAGCTAAAATCAAAACCAAGACGTAACGTATTCCTGCGAATATTTGGTATATTTCTTTGATAGTATTTTTTCTCTATTATGTTTTTCTAAATAACAAAATACCGAAGTTACTATGAATTTAGTTTTTGCATATGTGCATTTCGACAACTTGTGTCTCTTCAGTGCAGATCAAAGCAAAATGTTTAGAAATTCATAAACCGAAATACATGCATGTG
Organism: Modiolus philippinarum; assembly: GCA_002080025.1. Taxonomy (NCBI): domain Eukaryota; kingdom Metazoa; phylum Mollusca; class Bivalvia; order Mytilida; family Modiolidae; genus Modiolus; species Modiolus philippinarum. The sequence continues at coordinate 23,704 of MJUU01037981.1, forward strand.
TAAAAGCCGATCAAGAACAAATTACCAATAGGATCTAAACAGGAAAGCCAAAATCATCTAAGGACAGAGCTATGCACGAGGGAGATACTCCTTAAATTTTTACAAATTTCCTTAAATTTAGATATTACAAGTTTCAAAATAAGATCTGTTTTCGGGTCAGCAGTGAAGTTCTGGCTACTGGTTTGGTGAATACCCTCGAGGACTAACATTTCACCAGCAATGGTATCGGCCAAGTGGTATAAATAACAAAATGCCTAAATTTATGTGTATTTAGTTTCTAAATGACATGAAATTCTTAGATTTTCCAAATAAGGCCAGTTTATTCAATCGACTACCTTACCGATAAGCTGAGACCATCAAGATGCCCAGGCGTGTTACATATCTGTATTTTGAGTTAAAAGTTTTCATTCAAGGGTTATTTGATACCAAGGAATAGGTTTCCTCAGTAAAAAGTGCTACGGGATGTCCTGAATTTGCTCAACTTACCCCATAAAAAATAGATAAAAGGAACATAAAAGCGTTGTTGCGTTTTAAAGGACTTTTTCATTTAATATATTTAAATTCGTATGGTTTCGTTTATCCGTAAATATTTTACTCTTAGAGCATGGATGCCAACCTAATGCATATCAGGTCACTATTCTTCAGTATATAAAATAGTTTTATTTTCTATTCATGTGTTTAAACCAGTTTTTTTTACATACAACATGATAAACTGTAGTGTGTTCTCTCTTTTCGAAACACTTCGTTTTTCCTTTAGATATATGTATGTGTATTGTCCAGCGGTATGTTTTGAAAAGTTACAAAGCTTCAAAATTATTAAAACACATCACTGAAATTATCGTTTTTAAGCCATTTAATTGCTTTATACTGAATACGCATTTAATTTAACATTTGGTAAAAAATGATTTCTGAAAATTTTCTACAAATATAAATGTTGTCGTCCTAACGTTTAAGCCCCTAAAGATATGTACTAAATGTTCGCTGATCCAGAAAAGGCACCAGATGATTCCGATATTCATGCTGTGGAGTTTAAAAATGGTAGGCTATGAGAGTACATTACTTACTAAATACTATCCGTTTTATAATCATAAACAAAATGTTGACTTCCAAGGAATTCATAAATTTTGTATTTATTATATGTATGCTTAGATATCTTATGTTGTCAATATATGCATTTAATTGAATGTTGTTATTTAAACTTACTAAAGCAATTGAATTCACGTTTGATATCACACCATTGCACTATTAGGTTTTGTTTTGTGGGTTCTTGATACTGTGAAAATAATATAAATAAAAAATAAAATCATATGCGTGAAATGACCTGTTTTTCAGCAAACAATTTCATAATACAGCAGTGACTCCTATCGGTAAAAGCATTAAGGTGGATTTAATTACGGAGTTATAAGTTTCGCATTTAATGGCACACAAATACTCCGGCCCGTGGATGCAGTAACCTGGTTTAATTAGTATTGATCAACATTTTTCCTCCCGGATATTATAGAAACTGGATTAAAAATTGTAGCTATTAGAGTATTCTTACCTAAAACTACTCTAGCAAACAAACCAGCAGTGTCAATCGTACATAAGACTACCTTCCATATTCCCGAAAACTTACATGAATTCAGTTTTAATTATCATTTTGTATATTTTATACAACTTGTAATAAATTTGTCAGCAATGTAACGGTGCAAAGCTATCAAAACTGTTTCTTCTAATACTTAAGTGCATATTGCATTCTCATTCTCAGGTGAACCAGTAAAAGCATTAAGATTTATTCACAGATCCACTCGAACTATTTCTATATCTAAATAAAATTTGTTAAGTTCTGGGCGAACGAGTTCTTGTATAGTTAATGTCCGGTTAATAATGTTCAGGCTGATTGAGAAAAATGTAACTAAAACAAATTTCTATTTCAAGTAAATATTTCATAATATTTTGTCCCGGTTTAGGATAATGTTTAGTCTCGGTTTTTGATATATGAAATTTTACCTTTACCGCAACTAGGGGTGTTGATTCATCAAAATATACTCAACAACAAAAGAAACGCACCACTAACTTATTTCTCTGTACCTTAAAATTCAACAGCAAATATCTCTTCAAATACTTGCTGGAAGAACTTGAAATTTTTACACATTGTTTCTCTTATCACAATGTCAAAATTCTGAAAAAATGAAACTTTTTGGAATTCTGAATTTAATTTTCTCAAAAAAAAAAAACAAAAAAAACACTTTTTCACCCAAAATTGCTAAAATTGTTGAAAAGGATGAATTTTGAACCTTTTGTGCTCCTACCTGTAAGATTTGGTAAAAAAATTACTGTTTTTGTAACTTTTGACAATACAAAATCAAAACAAGCTCATTCTGAGGAAAGCAATTCTTTGACTTATGTTTTCTCACACATTCAACGGAAACCGTTGCTGTGACTTGAAAATGACAAATTTTTGGACAAAAACTGACTTGCTTGTTTTGGACATTCGAAATTAAAAAATACATAGAAAGGCAGATATGGCTAAAATATCTATGGAGCTAGATAATATTAAAAAAGTGGTGCGTTTCTTGTGTTGCTCAGTATAATATCCTTACTAACAGAAACTCAGTTTTATGGTGTATCATGTTTTAGTTCACGTTTTTGTGCAATTGACTCCTCCTCCTATCAATAAAAATCAATTCATAGGATGGAGACTAAAAGTGCGTAATCAATGCAGAAAACTGTTGTAAGTAGATTCCCATTTATCTTATTTGGCCTCTGGTTCTCTAAAATACAAATTCCAAATCAAGCAAATACAAAACAAAAACATTCACATATGTGCCTGACTGGGTTGCGAATTAGCACTGTTAGCTTGTACATCTCCACTTTTTAGTGTAAAAAGGCGGCCATCTTTGAAATTGCAGCCATTTTGAAATTGTTTAGCATGTAGCATTTTGAAATCATTTCATCCAGCTATTACAAAATAATCACTCGGACAAAAATTATGTGGAAGAATAATAATAAGTATAATAATAATAATCAGAAGAAACGTAGAATAACAACATGTCACTCCGACGTTGTCTTGGGTGTCATAAAAAAAGTGGAAAGGATGATTGAATCTTTTACCTGACATAATTGTAGTTGTAACATCTGAACAAATTTTACTGGATATTACATTAATATATGAATGCGCACTAGGAAAGGAATAGACAGGAAAGTAAAAAAAGGCTTGTCTTTAATGTTTTTGTTGTGGTTTTGCTGGAGCAAGGTGAAAATAGTGTATGCTCTCAGAGGGAAGCATGGTGCTGGACGGGTTGACATTGTAGAAAATCGTTTTATAGGAATGAAGTACAGAGGTTAGACTATTATTTTACAGATACAAATACAAATTTCGTACTGGCTTGTTTATATAAGACAAGAAATAGTATATGGTCATGTCATCATTATATTTGATTTTGATATATTCCTGGGTACTAATTTTGCTTTGGGCATATTATTACTCACATGGCGCGTGATGCATGTTTCTTCAAGATGAAGCGTTGTTCTATTGCTTTGTTTAACCATGTATTTCTGGAGACTTTGTTCCATGTGCATTTACTCTATATCCTTTCATTGTTTAAAGCAGGAGACGCTTTCCCTGAAAAACGCACCCGTTCTCACACCCAACAGAATTCATGTTAATATGTCCATGCTACTCTAGGATGATTTTACCGAAAATAAACCACTGTCTTAGACTATGAAAACAGGGTCCCGAGCAAATCACAAGATTATACTTATGTATTTCATTATTATGTACTTTATACTAATGTATTTTATTATTATGTAGTTTATTATTATGTATTTTATTATTATTAATTTTCTTTTGACAATTTTAATTTTTTTAGTTAACACGTAGCGATTAAAAGTAGTCCTAATCAAAATAAATATATGATCTTACAATTTATGACTTTTGCAAGTTTAGATTAGTGCACTTTTCACAGCTATCTTCGTAGCTGGTTGAGCAAAGAGTCTTTATAAAGGTTGCTTATTCTACCAGATCCGTCAACACACATTGCCTTTAATATTAACCCTAACTGAAAACAGATATTGAACACCGTCTCAGTATTATCCAGAAAGAGGAAACTTTCTGTACCAAACGACAAAAATGAGATATAAAGCAATGACTTCACTTTTCCAATAGTAAACTTCCCCTTTCTTTGTAGCAACATTCCAAAAGCACCGGCATACGGAGTTTACATTTTCCAACTCATTCGCTACTCAAGGGCCTGTGGTCGATACAGTGACTACCTTGATAGAGCTCGATTGCTTACAAATAGACTTATTAAGCAAGGGTATGTTGCCCATAACTTGAGGTCATCACTACAGAAGTTTTACTGTTGACACCATGATCTTGTGGACCGCTAAGGGATATCTGTTTCCCAGATGCCAACAGATCCTCATCTTTGCCACTAAAGTTTACCGGATTTGACTTCACTACCGGAGTTGACATGTTCAACACGGCGGTTGTCTTATAAGAAGCAGGATATGCTTACTTTACATGTGCACCTGACCTCACCCATGGTTTTTGATTGGGTTCGTGTTGTTCATTTTTGTATATATGCGTGTCTTCATTTTCTTTTCTGTGTCGTTCTCATCTTATGTCTTTGTTTCTTTGTTTTTCCGACGTTGCCATTGTCCTTGGATTGTTCTTTTTAGACTGACGATTCGGTTCTCACTTACTTTATATGTTTCATGCTCACAGCGGATTATAGATTGGACTATATTAGACACAGATATTGACACGCAGTTGTTATTCCGAATTAATAGCCTATTACTTGTTGGCTACATTGCTTTTAAAAAGTATCCCGGGAAATTATCAAAAATACGAACACCTTTTAGTTTCTAGTAATCTAAAATGATAGCTGTGCGCCGCTTCAGGTTAAAATGAAATTAAACATTTGTCAATATGTATTTAGTTGTATCTCTTAGCAGAGAAAGTAGTTTTTATATATCTTATTACAGAAACATCAAAATGACAGAAATTATATCTTATTTTTACTTAACTTGTGCCATACTAATACTATTGTCATGCCAAAGTATTCAAAACATGTAATTTTTTTGTAGGAATTAAGAACTTGATGTAAAATTTGCTGAACAAGTGTATAGAGGTACTGTTTTTATGTATCTGAATTTATACTGAAAAAAATAACACTAGTGAAAGTCACAAAATTACATATATCTATACAGATTTATATGTCTTCGGCAAAATATGTGTGTGGAAATTCAAAGTTTCATTGATGAAAGTAAGGGAATAGATTGAGCAAAGAATTCAAACCAGTGCTAGGGGCCGTTTTTAACTTACTATGAGGTATGAGCAAAGCTCATTGTTGAAGGTCTTGTGGTGAATTAAAATGTTGTTCCTTTGCTTGGTTCTACCATGTATTTGTAGAGACGTTACAAAGATTACCCGTGCAAGAGATGTATGCTCTCTATATATTTTAGTTATGGTGTATTTGTTCGTGAGACAATTTCTCTTATGGATTACCATCATACTTTCAAGTTTTGGCATCTATTATTTTTGTAATTGCCAAATATTATTCCGACTACCTGTTTAAAGTGGCAACATCTCACTATTTCATAACGCCAAGTTTCCTTACAATCGACTTGAAAACTGCTCTGTTTTTGTCTATATGTTGTAATCGTCCACTAACTTTAGATACAAGTGCTTTAGTCGGGCAACGAATGATAGTGATTGTAAGAGCAAAGTACAATCGACTTGAAGACTGCTCTGTTTTTGTGTATATGTTGTAATCGTCCACTAACTTTAGATACAAGTGCTTTAGTCGGGCAACGAATGATAGTGATTGTAAGAGCAAAGTACAATCGACTTGAAGACTGCTCTGTTTTTGTCTATATGTTGTAATCGTCCACTAACTTTAGATACAAGTGCTTTAGCCGGGCAACGAATGATAGTGATTGTAAGAGCAAAGTACAATCGACTTGAAGACTGCTCTGTTTTTGTCTATATGTTGTAATCGTCCACTAACTTTAGACATAAGTGCTTTAGTCGGGCAACGAATGATAGTGATTGTAAGAGCAAAGTACAATCGACTTGAAGACTGCTCTGTTTTTGTCTATATGTTGTAATCGTCCACTAACTTTAGACATAAGTGCTTTAGTCGGGCAACGAATGATAGTGATTGTAAGAGCAAAGTACAATCGACTTGAAGACTGCTCTGTTTTTGTCTATATGTTGTAATCGTCCACTAACTT
>MJUU01037981.1:30666-41032 GCA_002080025.1 Modiolus philippinarum
TTTTAACTTACTATGAGGTATGAGCAAAGCTCATTGTTGAAGGTCTTGTGGTGAATTAAAGAATAATTAAAATGTTGTTCCTTTGCTTGGTTCTACCATGTATTTGTAGAGACATTACAAAGATTACCCTTGCAAGAGATGTATGCTCTCTATATATTTCAGTTATGGTGTATTTGTTCGTGAGAGAATTTCTCTTATAGATTGTCATCATACTTTCAAGTTTTGGCATTTATTATTTTTGTAATTGCCAAACATTATTCCGACAACCTGTTTAAGGTGGCAGCATCTCAATATTTTATAACGCTAAGTTTTCTTACAATCGACTTGAAGACTGCTCTGTTTTTGTCTATATGTTGTAATCGTCCACTAACTTTAGATACAAGTGCTTTAGTCGGGCAACGAATGATAGTGATTATAAGAGCAAAGTACAATCGACTTGAAGACTGCTCTGTTTATATCTATATGTTGTAATCTTTCACTAACTTTAGATACAAGTGCTTTAGTCGGGCAACGAATGATAGTGATTGTAAGAGCAAAGTACAATCGCCTTGAAGACTGCTCTGTTTTTGTCTGTATGTTGTAATCGTCCACTAACTTTAGATACAAGTGCTTTAGTCGGGCAACGAATGATAGTGATTGTAAGAGCAAAGTACAATCGACTTGAAGACTGATCTGTTTTTGTCTATATAATGTAATCGTCCACTAACTTTAGATACAAGTGCTTTAGTCGGACAACGAATGATAGTGATTGTAAGAGCAAAGTACAATCGACTTGAAGACTGCTCTGTTTTTGTCTATATGTAGTAATCGTCCACTAACTTTAGATACAAATGCTTTAATCGGGCAACGAATGATAGTGATTGTAAGAGCAAAGTACAATCGACTTGAAGACTGCTCTGTTTTTGTCTATATGTTGTAATTGTCCACTAACTTAAGATACAAGTGCTTTAGTCGGGCAACGAATGATAGTGATTGTAAGAGCAAAGTACAATCCACTTGAAGACTGCTCTGTTTTTGTCCTATATGTTGTAATCGTCCACTTACTTTAGATACAAGTGCTTTAGTCGGGCAACGAATGATAGTGATTGTAAGAGCAAAGTACAATCGACTTGAAGACTGCTCTGTTTTTGTCTATATGTTGTAAACGTTCACTAACTTTAGATACAAGTGCTTTAGTCGGGCAACGAATGATAGTGATTGTAAGGGCAAAGTACAATCGACTTGAAGACTGCTCTGTTTTGTCTATATGTTGTAATCGTCCACTAACTTAAGATACAAGTGCTTTAGTCGGGCAACGAATGATAGTAATTGTAAGAGCAAACTACAATCGACTTGAAGACTGCTCTGTTTTTGTCTATATGTTGTAATCGTCCACTAACTTTTGATACAAGTGCTTTAATCGGGCAACGAATGATAGTGATTGTAAGAGCAAAGTACAATCGCCTTGAAGACTGCTCTGTTTTTGTCTATATGTTGTAATCGTCCACTAACTTAAGATACAAGTGCTTTAGTCGGGCAACAGATGATAGTGATTGTAAGAACACTTTGCTAAGTTCGTTTATATATGTTGACGATCCTGCATCCATTACAAGAAAAGACATGGATGTTGCCTTGTCCGACATTAAGCAAAGAATTCCGCTCAAACCGGTGCTAGGGGCCGTTTTGAACTTACTATGAGATATGAGCAAAGCTCATTGTTGAAGGCCTCATGGTGACTTCAAGATGAAGAACAACAATAAAAGCCTTTGTTCCTTTGCTTGGTTCTATCATGTATTTTTAGACACTTTGACTCATGTGCATTTACTCAATATGCTTTCATTGTTTCTATAGAACATATTTTTTTAGTTTTCCCTTATCTACAATTGACTTAAATTCTTCCACTTTTAGCTGCGATGGATGAATAAATTCCCGTTCTTAACGATTTTTAATTGTTGAAACAATTTCATTCTTTTTTGTAGTGAATGTTTGCCGATATAAACTCAACCACAGAAATATGAAAGGACTGAAGGTGGAGTAAATTTTAATTTTCATATGGACTTATATCAAAACAAATGGGAAATAAAATATGTTTGATATCGAAAAGAGTACAGGCAAATTCTGCTACAGGATGTGCATGTAAATCAATTTAGTCATGTTACTATAATGTATATAGAACCAAACGCGAAGCAAAATTTAAACGACAATTTGATATGCCTTTTGTAGTAGTAAAATGGAGAGGGGATAAACTATATATGAAGCAAAATTTAAGATATCTCTCTGTGCAAGAAATTTGATGTATTGGCTTATAACATTATCATCATAAAAAAGAATTTTTAATTTTATCGAACTTCATGATTATCAGAACTGTGAGAATAATAATATCATCAAACAATTCCTTATTCAAAATTGACGATTTGATGTATTAATAGTGCAGGATTTTGGTTCAGCCAAGAATGTGAATTTACTCGCAGTTGTATAAAGAAAAGCCCAATTGGCGTTACAGGAACGTTTGGTTAAAGATGTAAAAAATGGTGTGTTTATGTTCTTGGACGATCATCACCAATGTCACTGTATAATGCAGAACTTGTCAGGTAACATATAATATTGAAAGTATAAAACATAATTCATAGGGGTAGACCACATTTTTTATCAGAATGCAATTGCAATGTATCAGCCTGTGTGAAATATTTGTATTTCAAGAATGTTTAATCTCAACAAGTAAAATCATTTTCAGTTCATTTGGATGGCGCCGAATTTCTGTTTTGATTAATGTGGAGAAGATAACACCTACAGTGGCCGAAAAATACAATCTCATGCCACAATCTACCAGGAAACCGCACAAGAAAAATTATAAAAAAAAACACAAAAGACAAAAGTTGACAACGATAGGAACTCGGGATAGCCGGACTTGGTACAGGCAATAGCAAGAGCCAGCGGTAGAGTTAGACTGGTTAAATCTGTTTTCATACTCAAATATTTCCTTGGCATAAACTGTACAATATAAAATTATGTCTTCTTAAAAAGAGAGGTTATCATAAAGGAGTCAGTTTAAGGTCGAAATACTATAAAGCAGAAAAAAGTCTGTAATAAGAAACTAAGAAAATGTAAAAGGTAGTTGTTTATTGATGATATAAATAATAAATACCGAACTTACTGTAGTTAAATTTCTGCCATTTCGACAACTTATGTCTCTTCAGTGCAGATAGAATCTAAACATTTGGAAAACCACAAATTCAAAGATGTTCAAAAACTGATAGGGGACAAATAATCAATATGATCTAAATGTAAAGCCAAAATCAGTTAAGGACAGAGTTTTGCACGAGGGAGATACTCCTTAGTTTCCAACAAAATTCAAATTGTAAGTTTTCAGTTAAAATCGGCTTTCTGGTCAGAACCGAAGAACTGACTACTGGGCTGGTGAATATATAAATGATATGATATCTTTGAAAAGAAACCAGACATTATATTTCAAATTTCAATTATATTTTCAGCATGCATGGACGTAAAGGGTGACTAAGAGTGGTTTTATTAAAGTGAACGCCTTACGATAGAATATGGATTTATTTGAAATGGATTCTTTTCTGGCAACGTATTATTTAATTTTCTATTCAAAAATGGTTTTGGTTTAACAGTTTTCTATTTAAAGATATCGAAATTTTATGTAAGTGTCAGCCTTAACCACGTACACGTTCCGAATAAAATATACTGAATTACAGTACTGTAATAAACCCAAGATGAATGGAGAGAACCGTAGACCAAAGAAGGGTACTATCAAGATCAGCAATATATCAAGGAGAACACAATAACGAATCTGAATACAAACATGACAGAAATGTACAACCGTATACTTTACTTATATATCAATGTTTGCACGTACTTGGTGCCTACAACAAAGCTACCCTGCCATTCAGTACGGACATATACCACAGTATTTCTTACGTACTATGTTATGCAAACTAAACAACATGAGATTTGTATTGAATAATACCGATTTGTTTTTTAAACATCTTTGAGTTTCTGGTCTTCCGAACATTTAGATTTTATCTGCACTGAAGAGACATAAGTTTTCGAAACAACGGCAGTAGAATACCGAAGGAACAAATGAGTGAAATTTACAAAAATCGAAGTCCAAAGACATGGCCAAAATGAGAACAGAGATACAATGACGTTAGACACAGAAAACAATGACGTTAGACAGATACAAAGCACAGAAATAGAAATCACAACATTCAAAACAAAGGCACTCACAGTGTGAACTTCAATGAAACTGAGAGCGACATCAGGTGCTCCGGAAGGGTAAAGCATGTCCTTCTCTGTTAATAGCACCTTTCACACTGTGAGTCAATCCAGGAAAATGTAAAAGTTGGTAGTCAAATCCGGGAAGACGTGAATCTAGCTGAAAATGTCCACTTTCATTTAGGATACTGACACGTCATATCTTTCAATGATGTTATGCTGACGGCCATAGAATTTCTTGAGGGATACAATTAACATAGGTTGAACAAATCCCTGACTAAGCAGCTTTTGGGACAGTGTTTTTGCTCTGTTCAAAACATCACTGTACAAACTGCACGCTCGACAGTAACGAATCAACTGTGAAATGTACACGCCATAGGATGGAGAGGTAGGTATATTGTCGGTATATTTTGTAGAAATGCGCATATGCAGAATTTAAATTCACAGTAACCTAAATATTTACTGGGTCGATGTCATTGCTGGTCGACTGTCAGTCCCCGAGGGTATTCCCCAGTCCAGTAGTTAGTGGTTCGGTGCTAAACCGAAAGCCGATTCTATTTGAAACCTTTCAATATCTATTTTTTTGTAAATTTTGTTGAAATCTAAGGAATATCTCCCTCAAACAAAGCTTTGTCCTTGGCTGATTTTGGCTTTAAATTTAGATCATATTGGTTATTTGTTCTCTATCCGTTTTTTTTAACATCTTTTAGTTTCTGGTTTTCCAAACATTTAGATTTTATCTGCACTGAAGAGACATAAGTTGTCGAAATGTGCATATGCAGAATTTAAATTCACAGTAACTTCGGTATTTAGTTATTAGTTATCTAACCAGTACAGGGAAGCATAATTCATGTGATGTAATTGTGATATCTATATATTAACATAAAAATTGACCAATGGCTAATTGAGAAAAGTTGTTGCCAAAACGAGAAAAAAATAACCAATTTCAAAAAATTCAAACATTTAAAGTAATAGTCACAAAGTTACCCATCTTGAGTTTAATTCATTATAAAATAATGTATAGCGTATTTTATTTTCAGATTAAGAGAATATCAAAGACTTAGAAATATAAAAAAGAATTAGTCTTAGGAGAAACTAAAGAAGACAATTATAAATTAAGACATTAACATGACAATTAAGTCCTAATCTCTTAAGGATGGTCATCCATCAAGGTTTAAGATTAATAATTTTATTTATAACACATCATTACGATCATTTCACACAAAAATATTACACAAAAAATATTTATTGACAAGTGTGCATGCTTTTGCTATATAAGCGTCTGAAAGTCTAGTGGGAAAAAAAGTTATCTTTACATTTTAATCCAGTTTACATTAAGGCACTAAAGCTTAAAATGTAATGAAGGAATAATAAGAGTTTCAACAAATAATATCACAGGTTTTATGCAGATGTATGTAATCATATTTGAAAAGAAAAGTAAAGATCAGTGTGCAAAAGTTTCTAATACATCTTTATGGGTAAGAGAGTTAAGAGACAAATTAAAAAAAAACATGAGGAGTGACCATTCTTAAGACATTAGTATAACTATCATGTCCCAATGAAACAACAAGCTTTTATAAACCTTTCATAATGAGTTTCGTTTTAGAACTTTTTTTAAATATAACTTCTTGGATATGTTTCTAAGGTCAATTTGTATTGATAAATGTGTATAATGCCAATCACTCAAAATTTACCATACATCTTTCTTCGGCGATTAACTTGAATTGAAAATCGAATCGGAAGCAAACATAAAAAGAAAGAATTAGACATTAGACTAATTTGGACCAGAAAACATTCAACCTTGGATAAACACAGAAAATGTTTATCAGTTCTATTGGGTTTTGCATGAGATTGACTAGATCATTTCGCTATTTCTTTATTCGTTCCTGTCTTTTAAAAACCACTTTTTCTAGTCCCATCATTGGTGATTCAAAAGCTAGAGATACTATGAATGCTGCATCATATGACAGGGTCAGATGTCCTAAGAACTGGTAAATCTAAAAAAAAATATGATACAAAATACTATAAAAATACTAGTATTAACATTAATTTGTTGGCAGTATGCATAATAGGGCCTGTAAGTCTCGCAAAATTTTGGAACTTCCGGGATCAAAAATTGTACCCGGAAGTTACATTTTAAACAAAGATATTTGACGTTTTAAACAAAAAAATTAGCGTCACAATCCTCTGACGTCATATTTTGGCGGGAAATGTTTTCGAATTGCCTGTTTATCGTAGATTCTCGTGAGTCACATGACGAGACTTACAGACCCAAATGGTGATTGCTTATCATGTCTTATTGCTTAATGTTTTGATTACAAATTTCTTGTAAGATTTGTGAAAAATGTAAAAATTATTAAAGATTATTTGCGTTTAGTTATAGATACAAAAACTTTAGAAAATTAGATCTGGACCTTTTGGCAGAGTTATAATGACTCAGAAAATATAATTTTATAATAGCAAGAAAGAGTAAATACTATTACTTCAATAATCAAGCTGGTATGGCATTGTCCTAGGCGTTGTTTGATAATAATCTAAATTTTTGGTCAAGTTGACCACTTATTATAAATTCATAAAATACAAAGCTTATGCTTTTAGCTTTGTAATGCTCCTTAATGTTTCTCATTATTTGTAAAAATGCACGTTAATTATTGAGTTTTATACACAATCAAACGTTTTAAGCCACAATTAAACCGTTACCAGATGCTCAAAAACTAAAAATGTTTCTAACCAATGAAGATATGAAAAATTTTAGAATTAGTAAACAGAATCTCGTATACATATCTTTTCTTAGCAACGGTGACCTCAAGTCTAAGGGTCGTTCGACTCCGTCCGTCCGTCCGTCTGTCAGTCACGCTTTTGGGTACCAAGTTTGTGTAATCTGGAACTCACACACCTTTAACTCGATTCTGCTGCAACTTTGCACAGTTGTTTTTAACTCATTGAAGATGTGCATCTCCCCTTTTTGGGAGTTTTTAATGAAAAGTGTAACATTTATCATTTTGTTGAACTTAGTCATTTTTTATCAAATTGAAATATTACGGTACTGAGATTGTCTAATCTGTAACTTAGACACCTTATGCCTGATGGTTTTGAAACTTTGCACAGTTGTTCTGGCACATTGAAATGTTCACCTTTTCTTTTGGACTGTTTTAAATAAAAAATATCGAACTGATCAATTGTTGAACATTTTTCATCAAATTTTAACTTTACGGTACTGCGTTTGTGTCATTACCTAACACCTTTTGCTTGATGCTTATGAAACTTTACACAGTTGTTTTTGACACATTTTGCAGTTTTAAATAAAAAAAATATCAAATTTATCCGTTGTTGAGAATTATCATTTTTTCATCACATTTTAACATTGTGTAATTTCAAAACTGACGTACTTGACATAATACCTCTGAAATTTTGCACTGTTGCTGTTGTAAAACCTCCTCTGTAGGCAAATTACGATTAAAAATGTCTAATTCATTCATTATTGAACTTGGTCCTTTATTTCATTATAATATTTCGTCATGTTACTCAGTTTGTGTCCAATACTTCGAAGAGGGGTAGCTGTTCTTAAATTTTTACATTGCTTTGACATATTTTCTCATATAGATACAATGTATTATTACAAACAAAATATAACAGTAAACACCTACAATGGCCGAAAACTACAATCACATGCCACTATTCAAAAGTGAATTGCACCAGAGAAACACAAATGAAAGACAAGAGACAAATGTAAATAACAACTTTGTAAATTAAAGTTTGTTTTATTCCTTTTTATTTATATTTTTTCGCTTACCACAGTAATAGGGTGGATCTTCATATATAATATCTCAATAATAATTCAGTAAATTCAAAGAAGATTATCAAAATAGTTTTTCAAAGGCACCTATGTTTAGCTATGTTCTGACCTGGCGACATGTTTGGTGTCGAATCTGTACAAAAAGACTTCCAATACATCATTCGTGTATAATATCTGGTATAGATGAGAAGTTCGAGGTCAGGGCCAAGACATTTTCCTAAATGGTCCAATGTAAAATTATGAAATGCATTGTTTGCCATATTTGTTTACGAATATAAACGAGAAGGGCAATCTTTGTTCTAAACCATATGTACATCATTCCTGTAACTTTTGTTTCAAATAGATTCATTATTATCAAAGAAGATACTAAAAAGATGTTGATCTAAAAGGGTCCTATAGCAAAGTTTTTATCGAATAGTCAATGGCTTCGAATGAAATCTAAACGAAACGAGCAATTTTTGTAACGGAGCTAGCGAAAAGTATTTAGTTTATACAATGACTGGTTGAAAATAGCGAAAAGACTATCCGTCCGCGATATGTTTAGGCTTTATTACTTTAGTCTTTTTAGATATTCTACAGTTGGGTACAGCCAAAACCTCCCACAAAGTTAACTTAGAACTGCTCTAATGACTGCTCTAAGTTACCTTAAAATGTCCTAGAACAGTTCTAGAGTTGCTGTAGAAAATTGTTCTAAAAGCAGTCATTGTCAAAAACTGTTCTAAAAGCAGTTATAGATTAGAGCTGTTCTAAAAGCAGGCATTGAGTAGAACTGTTCTAAAAACGGTCATAACCTGTTCTAAGAGCGGTCATTGTCTTCCATATGACTGCTTTTAGAACTGTTCTAAGTTAACTTAGAAAATGACCTTTTTTATGACCACTTTTAGAACTACTCTATTTTATGACTGCTTTTAGAACTGTTCTAAGTTAACTTAGAAAATGACCGTTTTTATGACCGTTTTTAGAACTGTTCTACGTCTGCTCTAAGTTGACTTCAAGTTAGCTTAGAATTGTTTCTAAGTTAACTTTGAGTTAACTTGGATGAGAGGTTATGACCGCACCCAAGTGTATGTCCACCACAATGTCATCATTGGTAGATATGAATTGTCAGTTTAACAAATGAGAACTGCCAATTTTAGCTAGAATTCACGTCTTCGCTTATTTGACATTACCGATTTGACCTTACCCTGACGATTACTATATACAGAACACCTGATGTCACTTTCAGTTTTTATGACAGTTCACACTGAAGGTGCTTTAGTTTTGTATGTTATACTTTTGTTGTTTTTGTCTTTACCCTTTTTGTGATCTCATTATTTGCAAGGCATCTAGCCTTTGATTTTTTTATCCTCGAGTACTTTGTTCCTCTGGTATTCTTTTGCCGTTGATATTGATCCTTTGGGTCAAATGAGAATACAATATGCGACTTGATGAACAATGAGCATTTAAAGTGTTAACAAAAACTAAAAAGAAGAAGAAAGAATGCCTCCTATTCCAAACATTACTTGTAAAATTAACGAAAATTTAATAAAAGTCCCAATCAAGTAATATAAAACTTAAAAACGCAAGTGAAGTACAATGATAAAATAACTAAATACAGAAGTTTCAGTGAATTTATTTTCTGCATATGCGCAATTTGACAACTTATGTCTCTTCAGTGCAGATAAAATCTAAACGCTTGGAAGACCATAAACTCAAAGATGTTCAAAAAATAATAGAGAACAAATTACCAATATGATATAAATGTAAAGCTAAAATCAGCTAAGGACAGAGCTTTGTATTTTACGTTAATTACTGATACGTTGTATGCATACTCACTATTTCAATATCTGTGAAGTGAATAAGTCTTTCCCTTGTATACTGATAATAGTATATTATTATGGGGTGTACTAGGTAAGCACAGTACGTCAGTCTACTTAGTGGTATAAATCCCTTCCATGATAAAATAGTATTTACATATCCTGAAAAAAACACTTACATAGTGGTAACTATGAAGACTATAAAACGGTGAAGTTTTCATTTTTGTGATCTGCTTTGATAAGATTATAAATGTGCACCATAAAAATAATAAGATTTTGTGATGATAATTTTGTGTGATAATTTATTTTGAAATGAATTATAATTACGGTGTCAAGGTTTTGTGTCGCCGTTATGTGTATCTTCTAAGCTTTTGGTTACACAATTTCGTAAATATCTTTTAATCCAGGTAATAAGATCTATTTTTAATTGTTTTTTAAGTTAAGCTTGTTAAAAAAGAACTATATAATTCATTTATTTTTAAATTAAGACATTGTCGAAAAAAATAATAAATTACTGAAAACTCAGTATATTTCCATTGTACATAAACATAATTATTGC
>MJUU01037981.1:41177-59561 GCA_002080025.1 Modiolus philippinarum
ATATGTAACAAAACAGCATATCATACACATAAATTGAGATATAATTGTCATTTTCTAAATGTAAGTTGTTTTTAAGCGTACAAAAATATGATATTAATAAACTGCGTTTGACCTTTTTTAAGTTGAGATTTGACGTTGGAATTGTTACTGTGACGTCATCGGAGGGATGGTGAATAAAAGGATATGGAGTAAATGCACATGAGACAAAGTTTCCACAAATACATGGTAAAAAACAAGCAAAGGAACAACGCTTTAATTGTTGTTCTTCATCTTGAAGTCACCATGAGGCCTTCAACAATGAGGTTTGCTCATACCTCATAGTAAGTTCAAGACGGCCCCTAGCACCGGTTTAAGCGGAATTCTTTGCTAATTGTCGAGCAACGCTACATCCATGTCTTTTTTGGTCATGGGTGCGGGATTATCAACAAACATCAATTAAACTGGCAAAGTGCTCTTACAATCACTGTCATCTTGTATGCTTGTAAGAATCCTTAAAACGTATGAAGGACGTCATAATATTAGAACAAGTAGTAACCAACAACCAACAATGACAAAAATGTTTGATTGCATTCTTTTACAATCACTGTAAATAATAATTTAGTTTGTATAAATGAAGATTTTTTATGCGTTTGAACTTCCTCTTACTATTTAAAGGTAACAGTTTGAATTCTCATTGGAATGACATCATATTTACCAGTGGAAATAAAAAATATTTAAACAAAATAGCATAATTATTATATATGCCAAGTAGGCAAACTAGAGACTCACATGAGCCCGTATCGCTCACCTGGCTACTGGTTTTATTCATGGAATGTGGTCAAAAGTAATCACAATAATCACAATAATCACAAACTTTGGAGGGGACCACCCAAGGACTATTATGTTCACATTTAATCAAAGCTGTTCAAGCACTTCCAGGGGAGAAGATCGTTGAATGCATTTCCCATAGGGTCCTATGTTAAACTATGTTTCCTGCTGGCAGCCATCTTGGATGAGGAAGGAAAATAAAAAATCACTTTGAAGGGGACAACTCTACTACTATTTTGATCATATTTGATTAAAGTTGTTCAAGCAGTTCCAGAGAAGAAGATTTTTAAATGTTTTTTCAATATGGTCCATGTTAAACTATTTTGCTAATGCGGGCCAACGTGGATGAGGTCTCATCATAAAACACTAAAATTTGAAGGATACAACATAAGTGACTTTTATTCTAAAATTTAATCACGCAGTCTCAGAGAAGATGATCTTTGAATTCATTTCCCATAGGTTACTTATGTTTCGCTGGCAAAAATCTTGGTTGAGGTGCGAACATAAAAATCAAATAACTTTGATGGGATTACTGTCATTAAGTTTGGTTCCAATAAGCTCAGTGGTTGGTTTCAGAAGAGAAGATCTCTCAATCCATTTCCCATAGGGTCCCTATTATGTTCCCCGCTGGCGGCCATCTTGGGTGAGGTACAAACATAGAAATCACAAACTTTGAAGGCGAAAACCAAAGACAGTTGTGATAATCTTTGGTTCCAATTGCATCTGTGGTTCCAGAGAAGAATATTTTTGAGTGCATTTCCCATTAGGGCCAATGTTTAACTGTGTTCCTCGTAGGCAGCCATGTTGGATG
This sequence comes from Modiolus philippinarum, assembly GCA_002080025.1. Classification (NCBI taxonomy): domain Eukaryota; kingdom Metazoa; phylum Mollusca; class Bivalvia; order Mytilida; family Modiolidae; genus Modiolus; species Modiolus philippinarum. The sequence continues at coordinate 42,796 of MJUU01037981.1, forward strand.
AGATGCATACCTGCCGGACATATGTAAAATTTGTAGTTCTCAACCAGCTGAACATTTTTGAAAATCAAACTGAATCTCTTTCTGTGAAATACAATTCAAAATAGATCAAAATCATGAAAATTTAACGAAAAACGGCAACAATTCCTATATGGGTAATTACATCTTCTTCAAAAGTGCAGGATAGGTAGATCTTACTATGCTTAACATTTTTGTAAGAAAAACTTTATCTCTATCTTGTACATGTATTTGACGAAAAGTAACTAGAAATCAAAAATTTTACGGAAAAGGAGCAATAACTCCAACATGGGTTTTGGATTCTCTTCAAAATTGCAGGGTCATTGTGCTGATCATTTTTAACCCGTCAGATTTTTAGCTCACATGACCCAAAGGGTCAGGGTGAGCTATTACCATCGCTTGGCGTCCGTCGTCCGTCGTCTGTCAGTTAACTTTTCACATTTTCATCTTCCCCTCTGAAACCACTAAAGCAAATTCAACCAAACCTTACAGGAATGATGCATGGAAGGTCCTTTACAAAGATTGCTCATTTCGTTCCGATCCGATCAAAAACATGGCCGCCAGCGCGGAACTTAGGTTTAATATTGGACCCTATGGGAAAAATCACATTTTCATCTTTTCCTCTCATACCACTGAAGCAAATTCAACCAAACTTTACAGGAATGATGTACTAAAGGTCCTCAACAAAGATTGCTCATTTTGTTTGGATCCGATAAAAAAACATGGCCCCCAGCTCGGAACATAGTTTAACATTGGACCCTAAGGAAAAATCACATTTTCATCTTCTCATCTGAAACCACAAAAGCAAATTCAACCAAACTTTACAGGAATGATGTATGGAAGGTCCTTCACAAATATTGCTCATTTTTTCCGATCCGATAAAAAACATGGCCGACAGCGCGGGACTTAGGTTTAACATTGGAGCCTATGGGAAAATCATATTTTCATCTTCTCCTCTGAAACTGCTGAAACAAATTTAACCAAACTTTACAGGAAAGATGTTTTAAAGTCCTCAACAATGATTGCTCATTTCGTTTGGATCCGATAAAAAACATTGCTGCCAGCGCAGAACTTGATATAACATTGGACACTAAGGGAAAATACACATTTTTATCTTTTCCTCTGCAAATTCAATCAAACTTTACAGGAATGATGTACTAAATGACCTCAATGAAGATTGCTCATTTCGTTTGGATCTGATAAAAAACATGGCCGCCAGCGCGGAAAATAGTTTAACATTGAACCCTATGGGAAAATCTTATTTTCGTCTTCTCCTCTGAAACCACTGAAGCAAATCCAACCAACCAAACTTTACAGGAATGATGTATGGAAGGTCCTCAACGAAGATTGCTCTTTTTGTACCGATAAGATAAAAAACATTGCCGCTAGGGTGGAACTTAGGTTTAACATTGGACCCTATGGGAAAAATCACATTTTCATCTTTGGACATTCCTCTGAAACCACTGAAGCAAATTCAACCAAATTTTACAGGAATGATGTTTGGAAGGTTCTCTACAAAGATTGCTCATTTCGTTTGGATCCGATAAAAAACATGGCTGCCAATGCGGAACATAATTTAACATTGGACCCTATGGGAAGATCTTCATTTTCATGATCTACTCTGAAACCCAACTTAACTGCATTGGAGTTATGAATGGAATTATATTAACAAAGAATACTTATTTCAATTGAATCTAACAAAAACATGGATGTGAGTGAAGAACATAGCTTAACATTAGACCCTATATGAAAAACATATTTAGTCGTCAGCATAGGCACAGCTTAAAAGCATCTTTGTCAGGTGAGCGATGCAGGCTCAGTATCTGAGCCTCTAGTATATATATGTAACGGTTGTGGAGTTATTTGCAAAAAACAGCAATGTACTCCTATGATCTATTTGTAAAAGCGGTCATGTTGTTTGGTCTACTTACTTTAAATTACAAACTTGAAATTGAATACCCTTGAAATGATTCTGGCCAAATTTGGTTAGTATTGGTCAAGCAGATTCAGAGGAGAAGATATGATATTTGTACAAAAGGCGCTAAATAGCCTTTATCGCTAACGCGGGCAATGGATAACAATAAACAGTGCAAATAACCCTTATAACAAATAACTAAATACCGAACTTACTGTGAATTTAATTTCTGCATATGCGCATTTCGACAACTTATGTCTCTTCAGTGCAGATAAAATCAAACCAAAGGGCCTCATTTTCATGTATGTTAATAGACCTTGAGGTTATTTGCTTCAAAGTTGGACTATATGCCCTGATGACAACCATTTTTGATACGGTGAAGATTAACTGGTCGCCTTTTTTAAGGAGACTAACTACTTGTTATGAACAGGTTTGGTTCCATCTGGCCTAGTAGTCTCAGACTAGAAGATCTTTGAATGTGTTTTCCCATAAGGTTCAATATTAAAATAAGTACCATACGGTTGGCCATCTAGGATGAGGCGCAGACAAGACGGACATTTTTTTATTAAAAGGGCAACCCAAGTAATAATGTGACCAAGTTTTGATCCAACCGGCTTTCTTGTTTCAGAGGAGAATATCTTTGAATGCTTTCACATTGGGTCTATGTTAACCTATGATCCCCGCTGGCGGCCACCTTGGATCTGGTGCGGACTAGCATGACACATTTTAAATGGGAAAACTATTAACTATTGTTTGGTTCCAATTTGCCTAGTAGTTTTAGAAGTGAAGATGTTTGAATGCTTTCCCATAGGATAAAATGCTAAACTATACTCCCCGCTGACGGCTATCATGGTTGTGATGCGCACTTGTCAGACATATTTTTCAAAGGGACGAACTAAAGATTATTTTGACCAAGATTGCTTCCAATTGACCTAGTAGTATTTGAGAATGAGATCTTAGAAAATGTTTCCCGTAGGGTCAAATGTTAAACTAAGTTCAACCTGGCGGCCAACTTGGATGACGTGGGACAACTTGACAATGTTCAATAAAATTTAATGCGATTTAAACTTGACCTCTATCTCAAATTGTTTTTGAAATATAAGACAAAGTATAAAATCACGAAAAATTTGACCAATAAAGGGCAACGCCTATTATTAAGTAATTGGATTTTCTTCAACTTTCCAGGTGGGTGGATCTTTGATATGGTGAACATTTTTGCAATAATAAATTTTGCCTCTATTTCTCTAACTGCTTAAAATGTATAAAATCATGAAAAATTTGACCAATAAAGGGCAATAACTCCTATATCGGTAATTGGATTTCCATCAAAATTTCCATGTGTGAAGATCCTGATATGCTGAATATTTTTGAAATTTTAAATTTACCTCTATCTGTTAAGATTTTTTTAACAAAAGAAAAAATGAAAAAAAAATTTATAAAAACACTAAAATTTTGAAAAAAATTATGGGAAAAGGGCAATAACTCTAAAATAAGTCATTTAATTTTCTTATGAATAAGGGTTGGTAGATCTTGTCATGCTGATCATTTTTATTCCGTCAGTTTTTTTTATATCTGGTACGATTTTTGAGTTATTTGCCAAAAAATGTAATTTACCCTATGTTTTTAGTAACGGAAGACAGGTTGTAAGGTCATCGGACTCATCAATATGAAAAAGAAAGGAGATGGGGTAAATGTCAAGGAGACAACATCCCATATCCAGGCCAAAACGACCCAAAACAAAGCATCTAGGGGTCACCGTACGGTCTTCAACACAGTGAGGAACCTCACACCATATAGCAAGCCCCAATGGCTCCAAAAAGGTAAAAAGTGATTAAATCAATGGAAACAAACCACATCCAATAACCCAAATATCAAGAAACTAAAATTTTATAAGAACACAAGGACAAGCCAAAAATTGCGGTAAGGTTAAACTCGTTTTCTTGAATCCAACCCCCCCCCCCCCATGTGTGGTGAATGGCTAAAAATAAATACACAAAAAGACTCAAAGTAAAAATCAAACTAGAAAAAATATAAATTTAAAACTTCATAGCATGGTTATGATTCAGGCAAGGTTTGATTTTGAAAGTGAGCTAACGATGGAAGTGATTTCTATAGCTCACTCTGGCATAGCAAGGTGAGCTAGAAAAGTTAACGACGACGATGACTTCGATGAAGACGACAACGACAGATGCCAAACGACGAATCACCTTCGGGCTAATTGAGATAAAAATACATAAAATAAAGACATCATTGTTGAAGGCCTCATGGTGACTTAAAGATGTAGAACAGTAAAAGCGTTGTTCAATTGCTTGGTTTAACCATGTATTTGTAGGGACTTTATCTCATGTACATTTACTCCATATCCTTTCATTATGAATAATTCAAAGGATAAGCCTTTAAGCGTGAACTCTTATTTCCGGTGGGAAATTGTATGATAAAAAAGTTAGGTGTATAATTAAATATGGCATACTTTAATTGCTAAAAATGTTAGATTTAAATGAATTAACTCATTTCAAGGAATTACGTCAAGTCCGTTTTAAAACAGTTCTGATTTCCAACAGATTCAATTTAGTTTGGAAACGCATTCCAAACGGTAGTGGCAGTAAAAATGATGTGGAGTCTACCCTCCTAATATTTGGAACAGAAGAATTGAATTGACTAGATCTGGTGTTATATATGTGCACTTCGCTAACCTGATCAAAATTTTGTTTCAAATTGTCTGGGCATTTATGATAAAAATCTTTTGTACGTGTCTTTTCCCAACTGCTTTATCTATCTTCAACAATTAAAAAGCCCAGACTTAGCTTGCCAACTCCAATTTACCCACACTAGATATATGACTCATATTATTAATAAAACGCACTGTTTTGTTTTTAGCAATTGGAAGTGAATATTTGCATTTTTGTGAAAAACAATCATATCCGTAATATTGACAATCCCTCGTTTTTATATTTTGCCGAAATCATGTACTCACAAGAAGCGAAACTTCATATAGCTAACGTTAATTCCACATATTGTTCTTTTCTTGATATATATCTATAATCATTGACCCTGGTAAAATAAGAACTAAAATTTACGATAAAAGGAATGATTTTGATTTCAGTGTAACTTATTTCCCTTTTCTCTGTTCTACTCTTGACGACTTTAATGAACGTAACCTTACTATCACATCCAAACTTTTAGAAGAAGGGTACAGATTTCATAAATTGTTCAATACATTTAAAATATTTCATAGAAGATATGAACATTTGATATCAAAATATAATGCCACTCTCAAACAGCTTATTATTACTAAGGGCAATTTTCATCCGCGATTTTACGGAAATGCTGTTGAAATGCCAGAAACTGATAAAAATCTAGAACAAAACTAGGACGTAACTTATATTCTGTAAGTAATAGGATCTACAGGGTACTCTGTATGTACCCGTAAAATTGGCTTTGAGATCCAGTGACCTGAGAATTTTACACACATACTGTCGATGTCTACTGAAATACATGATTCTTTACCAAACTCCTTTTTGAGTTTAATTTTCCTTTCATAGTGTTTTACCGGCAGACTCGTTGACTCGTTGACCCATCTTTCAAAATTACGTTTCGTCCCTATTCCTTTTCAAGATTGTGGTCATGGATTTAGTAATCTACTTGTATTGGATTTTATTGCTATGTTTATAATACTATATGGAAACGGAACAGCGAAAAGGGATGTTTGAGTACCCTTTAACCGGTTTAACCATACCGCTGGCTTTTGTTAGTGCCGGTACCAAGTCCCGAGTTCCTATTGTTGTTAACGTTTGTCATTTATTTGTTGTTGTTTTTTCTTGTGTAGTACTTGATACAATGTGGCACGTGACTTCAGCCATTGTGGGTGTTCCCTGTTATCTTTTTTAAAATTCTATACCAGAAAGAGCAAGAATAATCGAAATGACATTGGATGACAGCCATTGACAAGGTTTTTCTGGTTTCTTTTGTCAAGCTTTTCGCCTTTCTATACATAAACGTTAGTGCTGAATTTAATTTTTGCAGTGTTCTCCCCAGATAAATTTTGATCGATTTCTAGGCAAAGATATTTTATTTTAAGGCGAGATTTTATGATGTGATCGTTACATTTTACTTCAAACTTTGTACTTTGATAAGTTTTCGCTTCGGACCAAATAAAATACATTCCGTTTTCCGAGATATAAAGAAAGTTTTTTTTATCGACGAGCCAATTACTACAAGATCAGTCTCCTTCCCTTGTGTGCTCGACCTAAAGTCAGGATTCTTATGAGAAAAAAAACCAAAGTGCCATAAAAGAGGAATTTACGTCAAAATGTATACTTATGGACACATTTTTACAAAGCATAGGAAAAGCAAAGGTGCAGAAATGCCTCCTTGGGGAACACCACAAGTACAATTGAGCAGTTCTAACACAGCTCTGGTTACATTTACAAGTTGTTTAAACTCAGTTAACTTTCCAATTGTGAACTCCTATTTTTGAGTAGTAATATACCCACATCTGCGGCATACGGAATCTACATTGCAAAGCTCAATCGCGGTTGTCGTGCATACAATGTGTACGTCGATTCGTCTACAGAGCGAAATTAGTATCTCAAAATCTACTTCGACAGTGTTATGTTTGATCACTGATATTATTGTCACTAAAAAAGTTTTATGGTCAACACCACGAATTGACTGATTGTTACAATGTGTCTGTATCACAAATGAAGATGGAATATTTCAATAGATCTCGAGATATTACTGGATTGACACATACCGAATTTGACATTACACTTACACCGGACTTTTCACTCGCATTGTGACGGTTGTCATTTTTGAAGCAGGTCATGGTTACCCTTCCGGAGCACCTGATGACACTCCGGTTCTTTAAGGGGTTCACACTGATTCGGTATTTATTTGGTAATTTATTAAATAAGATTAGAACCATTTGGTATCACTTATTACCATTGCATTCAGTTTTTTACACAAAATAAGATGGTCAGCAGTGTCGAAGGCCTTTGAAGATCTATCATGACTATTAGTAATTAGTCCTTTTAATGTTTGCAATTAGATGAATAAGACTAGTATCGGCAGAGTACGAAAATTTAAAACCGGAATGGAATCGATACAGCAAGCATTTTCAATAAAATGTTTTCTAGCTGCATATAGACGGATTTTTCAAGAATTTTTGAAGTACTAGTATTACAAAGAATGCTTACTGGGCGATTATTTCCTACTTCTTTTCTATTATTCTTTTTAGATAAAGGTTTAATTCTGGCTACTTCAAGTTCGCATGGCACATGACCTGTTGATAAAGAAAGGTTAAATTTACACTTTTTTATGCAACTTTGGTATTTATTGTATTTTACTAGATATGTTATCGGCTTTGCCAAGACTGTCTTCAGCACTATCGTTAATGAATCTTGCATATAATCGTGAATATATTGTTTATTCCCATGCTTTTGAAGGAATTTATATTAAAAAAAATAAATGTATATTACCTCCTCCGCCATTAGCACATATAAAAATAACCCATGCTACAGCGGCTCCCCAGACACTCCTGTGCACGGCTGTGTAGAATGAAGATAAATCTTGTGAAACTCGGCCATTGTTTAGATCGTCGTACTGTCCATATAAAACAAGACATGCTAACGTGGAAGCTACGACCCATCCCAAAAAGTTCAAAATCTAAAAGTAAAAGACAATGAGATTTGAACTTGGAATTGTACAATTTAATTTCAGGTCAATGATTAGAGTCAATGTCCTTATTCGGAGATGCGGACAAAACAGGACAACAAATCGTAGATGCGGACATTTTTCCATGTAAGCGTCAACAAATTTGTCTTTCTGACGCCGGAAGAGTTAGGACATTTACACTTTCAAACGATATAACGCTAATTGTGAAGCGTACATTCGAAAAAGTATTATGTTTTGCTTCTTATCCGCATTCTTGCTGTTTGATATGGTTCGGTACTTTTCTAGATTACCTCGTCATAAATTGACGACGAAAAAGGTAATCCAACTTTGTTAGGTTCTTTTTTCGGATGCAGTCGTGCTAAAATATTGTTAATGTTACATGCCCAGCAGAAACCACGTGTAAGCCTTACAACACAAAAGCAGGTACTGGCATCAAACTCTTGTCGAATTTTACAGGTACATGCAATATTGCGAAGACGAGGAACGGTAGAGATCATTTTTGAAGGATGCAATCATTGTTTATTGAAAGGTACCAAGAGAATAAATAAGTAAAATAATAGATTGTTGTTCAGGAAAAAGGGAAGGAAAGAAATTATCATTTGACATCGGAAAAGGAAAAGGAAGCAAAAAAACAAAAATGAATATGGCTTCTGCTAGTCGGATGCCAATTACCCAAACCAATTCTGATTAGAGCAGGTCGCAATAGAACGGAAACGGTTCGCTACATCTTTTAGAAAAATAAAGTATTTAAGCTTATTTCATGAAACCAAAAATTGCTGAAAAGGCGAGAATGACATGTCTATCGGAATTTCGCGCGTAAGTTTGGGAAAATTTGAAACCTTCCAAAATTACAAAACTAAAATACAAAAAAGGATGATAAAATTTAATGCATTGTCTGCACTAAAGAGACATAAGTTGTCGAAATGCGCATATGCAGAAATCAAATTTACAGTAACTTCGGTATTTTGTTACTTGTCACACTGTAACTCAAAGCGCCAAACTGTGCCGACGTGTTGGAATATTTTCTTACTCGCTGGTGTGCGTTGAGGAAGTAAGGAACACGTTCCTATCACGTTTCAAAAACGCTGAAATACGTAGGCATACGTCGTTGAACGTTCAATGTGGCGGGAAATGTTGAACCTGCTCAAAATTTCAAAAGTTCGCCAGCTTGTTGTTGATAAGTTATGTCCACGTTAGACGAACGTCAGAGATACGTTTTATCCACGCTGAGTGCGATATCTAGTAGTTTTTCGCACGCTTTATTAAACGTTTGGAGAACGCATACAGTGTGTCATGTGAGTACGAATAATTTATCAATTAATGTTATGTTAGTGTTATTTTCTGTAATAATGTCATCTACAGAGATACGTCAAGAAAAAATGAATCATAAAATGTAGTAAATATTTAGATTTTCTAACTGATGATGAGACTATTAACAACAATTAAAAGGGGTTTCAACAATAATATTTTTACGATGTTAAATACAAATGTGGGTGATTTTTTTTTTGGGGGGGGGGCGGATTGAGACTGCATGGTTGCATGATGGAATTGACGAATTTTGAGTCAGACAACGGACACTTGGTTCGGGGCATTATGGCAACGTTATTTGATTTAGGTACGTTTTCATTGACCTAGTTATAAAATGGATTTCTTTGTTTAAATGTGAACTGTTCCGACTTTACAACATTGTTTTTTATTTGCCCCGATTAAATTTGTTCAAACATATAATAAAATGCCTAAATTTGTTCAAACATATAATAAAATGCCTAAATGCTTTAAATTTAGGCATTTTGGTTATTTGTTCTCTATCAGTTTTTAAACATCTTAGAGTTTATGGTCTTCCAAACGTTTAGATTTTATTTGCACTGATGAGACATAAGTTGTCGAAATGCGCATATACAGAAAGTAAATTCACAGTGACTTCGGTATTTAGTTATTCATACCACATGCTGTATCAGCCCTCGACCAGTATCATCTATTTGGCCAGGCCGTGGAGGCACTTTGGCCAATATTAGGTCACCGGGATCATACAGCATATGAAATGGATTTAGGCATCTGTAATTCTCTAAAGAACGAATTGGAGATTAGGTTATTTGCCGAATATTCAACGAATTATCCAAATTGAACAATTCAGTAATTCACAAATATAAGAAGCACAGGATCGAGTGAATTACAGCGTTTTTCGATCTTGAGTTGATTTTTCCGATAATCATGCCGTCACAGTGGTACATTAAGAAAAGGCGGGACCATATATGTATTTTACGTCCTATACACAGAGGACTTAATCCCAAATACAATTGGCGTGACTTGTTTCTTCACTAAAGGGGAACAAATGCTTCCATGCCGGCGGGGAAATATGAAAACCGTTTCGAAATCAAAGAACAATGAATCTTTCATAACTATCCAAGTAACTCACAACAACATCATTGAGGTAGCAAATTTTCAAAGGAGATGAACTTGAATTATGTTTCAAGGCGATTCAAACGAACTATACACGTTTGTCCCTTTTTCGAATTTTGTTTTTTTCTTGTGCAGTTCCTTGGTGCACTGACGCATGTGGCTGTGTTTTAAGCCACTGTAGGTGGTTCCTGTTATTGTTTTTATTCTATTAAACTCAAAGAGCATTAACAACAAACTGAACAGCAAATAAATGGGCTTATATGGTCTTATTTATGGAAACTTATGTGTTGACCATCCAACAAACCCATATGCTAATGGGTCATTTTTTCAACTATATCAGAAGATTTCTTTGTTATAGGGTACAATGTTACTCATCTGTCATCTTTGATGTGGTAAAGGTATGTTATATACTCTTTTCGATAAGGACCATATAAGCTCAGCGGTTTTGGAGCAGATATTTGAAATCAATGCGATTTCAATTGGTTCCACAGTAAAACTTTAAATGAAGTCGCTGTTGCGCATTTAGGCCCAGACTACTTTGACGCGGTTTTAAATGGTACTACCTTATAAGGGATATAACCCAAATACTTCAGTCATCAAACTGCTCTGATCTTCTAGAAAATTGTTGGCGTTTACTTAAGGTATGTTTTAAACTAGTTATTGTAGAATGAAAGATATAGGACTACAATACAAAATCCTATCAAGTTAATTTGTAGATTCTCATCCACTTGTAAAAAAAATCTGGGGTGGGTTAGAGGGTTTTATTATATATTTTTTACTGATTTTCAATGAAATTGATAGGAATTTAAAGAAAATTTCTGAATAATTAAAAATAAAAAAAATTAGCTAAGAAAAAATGGGGCGGGTGGGGATGAGAATCTATTAATTAATTTAATGTGGCCTAATGATTTCTGGGTTAACCTGAGTACATTTGGTGAATATGTTATACATGAGACAAAATTAAACGGAAATATAAAACCAGGAAGTACTATAATGTTTCGTACTTCTTTATTCATTTCACCAGTTTAAGTAGATTCATTCGTGATGAGTACATTTCAGACAGAAACATCATGACGATATATGAAGGTGTGCCGATCAGGGTAAAGCCTTCGGAATTAAAAGGCAGAAATGATCCTTACATAATTATATACGAAACATCCGTTGACATTAGCCAACTACGAACTAAGAAGGTGCATTCAACATTATTGGCAGAAATATCAAATGTATACAATTATCAATCGAATAACCACTAGGTCTTTTTGTTTTTAAAAATATACGTTGTGCAATGGCCATAAATAAACAACGTAAAATTGGAAAGGTAGGCCACAATTAAAAGGTAAAATTAAACAAAAATATACACACTAAAAACAGCTAAAATATCAAAAAACGGGTTAAAAGGAAAATGTGCCCAACGTTTCGGCCAATACGGCTTCTTCTAGGGGCAACCGGGACAGAAAAATGGAAAAGGGTGTGGAAGATACAAGAGAAGACTGCCGACTAACATGTAACGAAAATCACCTATAAAAATCATGCTCAATCTTGAACTTAATCCAAAAAGAAAACAAATATTTGTATACTGTACTGTACAATAGTGTAATTTCAAAAAAGTAAAATCATAAAATGGACTGTTTCTTAACATTCATGCCAAAGGGTCGAACAGTCCCTAGAAAATAGATAATTTTTTGTTCAAGGAACGACGTTGTTTCTCACCCGCACTAGTTTGTAAAAGGAGAGTTACATGCATGTCATGTATGCTGTGGTTGGGTCGCCGAAAGTGCTCACCTACGGGGCAATCTTTTCCATTTGTGACGCTCTGTTTTTGTTCTACAATGCGATCATCTCATCTGCGACAAGTCTCGCCCACATAGATCATCTGGCAAAGTTTGCAACCAACAGCATACACTACGTTTTCAGTAGTGCAGGTGAAACCATTTTCTAGTTTGAAAACGTTAGCCGGTCCTACTACTTCATCTGTTTCCCAAGTAAAATTACAAGTCAGACAGCGAGATCGCTTACATTTTCTAGTGCTCTTGAATTCACAGGGAATTTGAGGAGTAGCACTCTTGAAAGAGCTAGTGACAAGGTGCTGTTTTAGACTCTTCCCTTTTCTAAAGGCCGCAATCGGAGGCGAATCCTTGAAAACTGCTGACATGTGTTCGTCCTTGAGAACTATGGATTTAAAGTTACGGATAAAAATGTTTTTGATGGCTTCGTTGTAAGGGTGGTATGTAAGAACCAACGGCACACGGTCGTCGGTATTTCTCACCCTCTTCTCCATAGCCTCAGATCTGGTCACTCGGGAAACTGAAATCATAGCTCGATCCAAAAGTTTGCTTGGGTAGCCTCTCTTAACAAAAAAGGACTTCATTCTGTTACATTGACTCTTGAAGTCCTGCTCATCCCCACAAATCCGACGAAGTCGTAAGAATTGTGACTTTGGAATTGCATCTTTGCATGACTTAGGATGACAAGACCCATAATTTAAGTAACAGTGGGCATCTATCGGTTTGTAAAACACTGAGGTTGAAATTTGCCCATCCTTTATGGAACAATTAATGTCGAGAAAAGAGAGACTATCTTTGGCAATATTAAAAGTGTATTTGATGGCTGGATGGTACGAGGAAACATAGTCAATGAAAGACTTAAGTTCATCTTCACTGTCTGAGGACACCCCAAAGACATCATCAATGTATCTTTTGTAAAGTTCTGGGACGGGTCATATATATTCTGAGAACATTGTTTCCTCAAGGTAGCCGACAAATAAACAGGCAAAGCTTTGACCCATTTTGGTTCCCATCGCAACGCCACCAGACTGACGGTAAAAATCCCCATCAAATTGAAAGGTATTGAGAGTCAGGACTAACTCAGCAAAACCAGTGTTATGTCGCTGAAGGGAACTTTCAACTTTCGGATTCACATTTTTACAAAAAAACTTAAATCCAACAACACGAAAGATAATCAGAAATTCATTAAAAATTTTATTAAAACATCCATAGAAAAGCAGGATCTACCAGATGAAGCATATAAATTAGTTGTTTCTCTACCAAGGACATCACGTTTTTATATGCTTCCCAAAATACACAAATTGGGAAATCCCTGTAGACCGATAGTCTCAGCCTGTAGTTGTCCTACTGAATACATTTCTAGCTTTCTCCATGATGTGTTTATTCCCATTGTGAAGAACCTACCAACATACATCAAGGACACTACACATGCTCTCACTATTCTTGAGCTTTTCCAGCCAGAAAATGCTGAATTCAAACTATTTACTATGGATGTAACTGCCTTCTACACTAGCATCCCCAACAATGATGCTATGGTAGCTTTAAGACACTTTTTAGACAGAAGACCCAATCCTTATGTAAAAACAGACATCATCCTTAGGCTTGCTTAGTTAGTCCTGACTCTCAATACCTTTCAATTTGATAGGGATTTTTACCGTCAGTCTGGTGGCGTTGCGATGGGAACCAAAATGGGTCCAAGCTTTGCCTGTTTATTTGTCGGCTACCTTGAGGAAAAAATGTTCTCAGAATATATAGGACCCTCCCAGAACTTAACAAAAGATACATTGATGAAGTCTTTGGGGTGTCCTCAGACAGTGAATATGAACTTAAGTCTTTCATTGACTATGTTTCCTCGTACCATCCAGCCATTAAATACACTTTTAATATTGCCAAAGATGATCTCTCTTTTCTCGACATTAATTGTTCCATAAAGGATGGGCAAATTTCAACCTCAGTGTTTTACAAACCGACAGATGCCCACTGTTACTAAAATTATGGGTCTTGTCATCCTAAGTTATGCAAAGATGCAATTCCAAAGTCACAATTCTTACGACTTCGTCGGATTTGTAGCGATGAGCAGGACTTCAAGACTCAATGTAACAGAATGAAATCCTTTTTTGTTAAGAGAGGCTACCCAAGCAAACTTTTGGATCGAGCTATGATTTCAGTTTCCCGAGTGACTAGATCTGAGGCTATGGAGAAGAGGGTGAGAAATACCAACGACCGTGTGCCGTTGGTTCTTACATACCACCCTCACAACGAAGCCATTAAAACATTTTGATCCGTAACTTTAAATCCATAGTTCTCAAGCACGAACACATGTCAGCAGTTTTCCAGGATTCGCCTCCGATTGCGGCCTTTAGAAAAGGGAAGAGTCTAAAACAGCACCTTGTCACTAGCCTTTTCAAGAGTGCTACTCCTCAAATTCCTTGTGAATTCAAGGGCACTAGAAAATGTAAGCGATCTCGCTGTCTGACTTGTAATTTTACTTGGGAAACAGATGAAGTAGTAGGACCGGCTAACGTTTTCAAACTAAAAAATGGTTTCACCTGCACTACTGAAAACGTAGTGTATGCTGTTGGTTGCAAACTTTGCCAGACGATCTATGTGGACGAGACTTGTCGCAGATTAGGTGATCGCTTTGTCGAACATAAACAGAGCGTCAATAATGGAAAAGATTGCCCCGTACGTGAACACTTTCGGCGACCCAACCACAGCATACATGACATGCATGAAACTGTCGTTTTACAAACTAGTGCGGGTGAGAAACAACGTCAGTTCATTGAACAAAAAATTATCCATTTTCTAGGGACTGTTCGACCTTTTGGCATGAATTTTAAGAAACAGTCGATTTTATGATTTTACTTTTTTTGAAATTACACTATTGTACAGCACAGTATACAAATGTTTTGTTTTCTTTTTTGGATTAAGTTCGAGATTGAGCGTGAGTTTTACAGGTGATTTTCGTTACATGTTAGTCGGCAGTCTTCTCTTGTATCTTCCACACCCTTTTCCATTTTTCTGTCCCGGTTGCCCCTAGAAGAAGGCCGTAATGGCCGAAACATTGGGAACATTTTCCTTTTAACCCGTTTTTGGATATTTTAGCTGTTTTTAGTATGGCTTTTTGTTTTTAGTTGATTTGGGAAAATGAGATAACATAATTCTTCAATAATCTTTGCTTTTGTGAATGTGTTTATAAAATATACATTTGTATTTCGAAATGTTAATGTACCCTCACCTTATTCATTCTATATTTCAAATCTGTTTTATGTAGTAAGTATCCTGTAACCATACCAACTAGATAGGGTCCCATTCTGAAGTAAGGTCTATTGTATATTTTACCCCGATGCTCTATATTTCCTCTGAAAAATATACCTTAATAAAATACAAATATACCCAAATTGTTAATTTAGGTATACTGACGATATCCTTACTATTGATAATCCCCAGTTTTTAGATTATGTAGACATTATTTAACCGCAACAACTGAAATTGAATAAAGCTGACAATGATTCCAAATACTGTCCTTTTTCTGGATCTAACTATCATTATTGACTCTGGTAAAATAAAAAAACTAAAATATATGATAAACGGGATGATTTTGATTTCACTATAACTAATTTCCCTCTTCTTGACGGCGACATTCCTCTAGCTCCATCCTACGGGTTGTATATTTCTCAACTGGTACGATTCGCACGAGTTTGTTCTACTCTTGGCGATTTTAATGAACGTAACCTTACTATCACAGCAAAACGTTTACAACAGGGTTACATATTTCATAAATTGTTGAATACATTTAAGAAAATTTATAATAGATATGAGCATTTGATATCTAACTATGGCATTTCTCGTAAACAGCTTATTGCTTAGGGCATTTCTAATCCTCGTTTTTATGGAAATGTTGTTAAAAAATACCAGAAACTGACTAAAATGAAAAAGAAAGGAAATGGGGTAAATGTCAAGGAGACAACATCCCATATCCAGGTTAAAACGACAAAAAACAAAACATCTAGGGGTCACCATATGGTCATCAACACCATATAGTAAGCCCTAAATGGCCCCGAAAAGGTAAAAAAGTGAATAAATCAATGGAAACAAAAAACATCCAATAACCCAAATATCAAGAAACTAAAATTTTATAAGAAGACAATGACAAGCCAATGACGTATTGTCTTTTTCTCTCCTTCCAAGATTGTGGTCTTGGAGTTAGTAGTCTACCTGTATTGGGTTTTATTCGTATGTTATTTATACTATAGGGAAACGGGACAGATAAAGGGGAGGTTTGGGTACCCATGAACCGGTTTAACCCTACCGCTTGCTTTTGCTAGTTCCGGTACCAAGTCCGACAGTCCAGAGTTCCTATCGTTGTCTACGTTTGTCTTTTCTTGTACGCGTTTTTCCTTTGTAGCTTTCAGGCAGATTGTGGCATGTAATTATTATTATTTTCAGCCATTGTATGTGTTTCCTGTTATCCATCGTATTACTTGTATTCTCTTCCTCACACTTTTTATATAGCATTTCTTTTTCATAGATTCAGCAATGATTTGCAATATACCAATCTTTATTTAAGCAGACTGACACTTTTAGTGCCGATTTCAGTCTTGAGTTCCGAAATAATTTAGAGCTTTTTCTTGTCCTTGAACAGTCTTTTGAAAGTGTTTTTTCCTAACGTTATAATAGATATTCTAACATGGTTCTTGTTAATCGTTAACCAGTATAATACTCAATATTACCTCATACTTCGCACATGCGCAAATGGTTTTGGAATAAGAGTAAAAGGGATGCAAAACAAGCATATTTTTTATCCCCGCACTTTCGAAGAAAGTTCGGGGATAATGTTATACCCTCCGTCTGTTCGTCCGTCCGTCCGTCTGTCCGTCCGTCCGTCCGTCCGTCCCTCACACTTTTCTTGTGACTCAAACTCCTCCTACATTTTTGGATTTAGGGATTTAATTTTGTTGTAGAATTGTTGCATATAG
>MJUU01037981.1:60716-72538 GCA_002080025.1 Modiolus philippinarum
GTAAATTTCCTGAAAGTCTCAAAGACCACTTATTTTTTGGAATTCTAGCTAGCAACCATACTCAAAATGTTTGTGTAGTTTAGGATGAACATTTTCATGAATTGGATTTCACAAATATTTGGTTCCAATTTTCATTAATTTCCTGAAAGTCTCAAAGACCACTTATTTTTTGGAATTCTACCTAGCAACCTTACTTAAAATGTTTATTTAGTTTAGGAAAAATATTTTCATCAACTGGATTTCAAAAATATTTATTCCAATTTCTGTTAATTTCCTGAAAGTCTCAAAGACCACTTATTTTTGGAATTCTATAAGCAACCATATATCCTAGAATTCTTTTAGTAACAATAATGACTATCAATAGGTAGATTTCAAAGATAATGAAAAAAATTATGCCAATGGTGTATAACAACTGTTTTCTGTGTCAAACAGGGAGTGCGGGGATAGCTGTCGTTTCCGACAACATCTAGTTTTATTTGTCCGTCTTACTTAATGAAGTAAATGCAGGTTTAGAACCTTTTTGAAGTACACGTGCACCATGCCATGCAGACACGTAAATGAGTATTGTTTTGTTTTTGATTCGCATTTTGAACTTGCTTCGGCTTTAAAACGTCAGATTTTGTACTGTGACGTAATAGAAACACACAGCAATGGGGACGGGAAATACACTTTATCTTACCTGCCTTTTTCTGTTATTTAATAGAATCAAAACAATTCATGGACGGGTATATGGTTATTGTCATTTAACCATGGGGCGGACCTTTATATTCGTAAATTCAACCCCTCGCTTACGCCCAGCTCATGATTAAATGACAATAACCATATACCTGCCATGAATTATTTCTTAAGTATATTGTGCCGACATTGCCACCAATAAGTCCTCTCCCGTAAATGTTACTTCAAGGCACCTTTAAATACCTGCAGTAATCGCAAGGTGACGTACACATTTCTCTGTATATTATCCAATAGTTCGAATGTTAAAAAACTGGAACTTAATTTGTAAAGTTTCAATTCTATAATATTTAGAATCTGGTCCATCTTTCTTTATCGTGTGCATTCCATGGAAATTCCATGAAAAAGATACTGAAATAGGAACCCCGGGCCTTGATCCTAAATTCAAGAGCACAGTGAGTGATATCTTTCGTTGTAGATTTCAATTCTGTAGGATGGGATACCGTATAAGTGGTTATCTTCACGAGGATAAAATTTTCGCTTCTTTCGCGGGTGTTTTAATGTCGCGAAAATTGAATAACGCGAAATATAATTATGTTACTATACTGTAAATGACAAGAAATCGCGAATATGTCATGTCGGCGAAAATAAAATCAAACATTTTTAGAAAGAAATAGCGAAATTTGCAACCCTCGATAAAAAAACAAAAAATAAAAAAAACACATGCTGTATTTGAATGCTATTTGTTACAAAATCTAATGGATTTGAAACTAAACTAAACTCGATAATCGATTTTTTTCTCTTACAGAATTATTGTTTCGTGACCTTTAAATGTTTTCGTTTGATAATATACCGACTAATTCTTTTCACAACTGGTTTCATTCTTTTTTTCTTCATTATTTTGTATCATATCTTGAGCTCAATTTGTTATCTGTTGCCAATCTATTTCGACACTATTTACTGCGTTTGTAAATCTATTTTGAAATAATTACCCATCAAAAAGCGACATGGTAACTTCCCATTTGGTAGTCATGACACCAGTTGCTGTCCATGTTCCTATTATGAACGCCAAAATGATTGTAAATCCAATAACAGGAAAACTACAGAAAACGATTTAAAAAAAACAGAAATTTCATAAATTAAGTTTAATATGAAAATTCCTCTAATAGTATGCATTTCATTTCTAGATACTATTTGTAATTTATTCTCTATCAGCTTTTACACATATGTCGGTTTATGGATTTCCAAGTGTTTTGATTTGATCTACACTGAAGAGACATAAGCTGTCGAAATGCGCGAATGCAGAAATGAAATTCACAGTAACTTCGGTAATTTGTTTATTATATTCAAAAATGTATATTAAGGGCCTCATATATGGTTTGAGGCTCCTCACTGTGTTAAAGACCGTACGGTGACCCCTAGATGCTTTGTTTTGGGTCGTTTTAACCTGGATATGGGATGTTGTCTCCTTGACATTTACGACATTTCCTTTCTTTTTCATATTAAAAATGTTTAAATGTTGGTTGTATCCAAATTTATTTTATTTAAAGTGTTGTCTGCTGTTGAATAAATTGTTTAGAATCTAATACTTTGTTCTGGGCCGTTTAAAACATGGAGATGGGATGTTGTCTCCTTGACATTTACCCAATCTCATTTCTTTTTCATACTAATGAATCTAATGAAAATTATTCAAATCTTCGAGCACTATTGATACTCGCACAAAAACAAGCTGAAAAATTATCAAAAACTTTGAAGTAGATATTTAAGTAAGTGAGAACAGAACCGTAAGTCTAAAACCAACAGTCCAAGGACAATGATAACATCGGAAAAACAAAGAAACAAAAACATAACATGAAAACGGCACAGAAAAGAAAAATGATGACACACACGTATACAAAAATGAACAACACGGACCAAATAAAAAAACCATGGGTGAGATCAGGTGCACCGGTAGAGTAAGTATCTCCTGCTTCTTATAAGACACCCGCCGTGTTGAACATGTCAACTCCGGTACTAAAGTCAAATCCGGTATAGGAAAAACAAACTTTAGTGGCAAAGAGAAAGATCTGTTGTCATCTAGGAAACAGATATTCAGTGGTTGGCCACAAGATTGTGATGTCGACCGTAAAACTTCTGTAGTGATGACTTCAAGTTATGGGTAACATACTATTGCTTAAGTAGCCTATTTGTAAGCAACCGAGCTCTATCAAGGTAGTCACTGTATCGACCACATGAGTAGCGCATGAGTTGGGCGATGTGCTTTTGGAATGTTGCTACAAAGAAAAGGGAAGTTGACTTTTGGAAAGTGAAGTCATCGCATTTGTCATACAATGAAGGTCAGGGAACGAGGCCGACGTATCTGTAGTATCCTTAAATTCGAGCTCTTTTGTATAGAAAAGAAGAAGAAAATGACCAAAGCGAGGGTTGTTTAGTGATAAAATATCATCTATATAACGGAAGCTAAAATATTAGAGGACTGAGCCAGTTTTCTTGTCTTTATTTTGAAGAAATCCTTCGATGAATTCAGCCTCATACGAGTGGAGACAGATCGGCTAAAAGAGGAGAACAGTTTTTGCCCATCGGAATTCCGATAGCCTGTTGAATAAAAAAAAAACCCTCCAAACTGGAAAATATATTGTCGATCAGAAACTCTAACATTTTAATCACGTCTTCCTCTGTATCTAAATTAAGGATCATCTGGTGCAAAACGTCTGTGTTGATTTTGATGCGACTTGTCGGTTTCATATTTGAGAAAATATCACATCCATATCGTCGAGAACATAAGTAATATGTCCGTAAAAAGTTGTTTTTTTACAATTCAATATCAAAAGTTATGTACAATATCAGATTTAGACTGAAGAATAATTACCTCGTACGTAAATTTCTGTACTTTGCTATGTTTCATTGCAGGGATTAAAAAATACTTAGATTTATATGTTCATTTTTGTTGTTGTATTTTGCTTATGTGTTATTAATATAGCAAAGATAACAGGAAATATTTACAATGGCCGAAAGTTACAATCACATGCCACAATCTACTAGAGAACTGCACATTCAAGAAAAACAATAATAAGACAAAAGACAAACGTAGACAACGAAACTCGGGATAGCCGGAATTGGTACCGGCACTAGCAAGAGCTAAGGTTAAAACGGTTTATGGGTACCCAAATCTCCCCTTTCTCTATCCCGTTTCCCTATAGTATAGTAAGTATACACATAAAACTCAATACAGGTAGACTACTAACTCCAAGACCACAATCTTGAGAAAGATTGAATAAAACAAATTAACGTAATTTAGAAAGATGGGTCCAGGACTGCCGGCTAGCTCAAGTCTAGTTTTATACATGTTGTGTACAAATTGTACAAATTATAATTTTTATTTTCATTTTGTACAAATTACAATTTGTACAAAATTAGCTGATACGAATTATAATTTGTTTAAAAATTAGCCCAAAAATCACTTATAATTTGTACAAAATCTTGCATCATTTGTAAATCTTTATTTAAAATGATGAAGTTACTGAAAATGTGATTTATTTTAATAAAAATGTGAAAGAACACATAAGACAATTTCAATAAATATTGAACAATTAATTTCTAGGCATAAGAGTTATTATCAGAGCAAGTCATGAAATATGACAATAAAAATAACAAGCATGAACATTATGTCATTTGACAATTGTACAGTCGAAATTCCATAGCTCTAACATCCTTCAAAAGAATTCACGAGCACAGTCTGTGTTAAAGGGCAGTTCAAACTATCAAGGTAGAATTATTTTAGAAACTTAACATTTAGGGGCTACATTTTTTTAAATATCTATAGGGTGTGAGCCATTGAATTTTGAGCCATCAAAGCCCTACTGTTTGTACATGTTTTAACAGATGATATCAATCGTAGTGTTTCATGTTTGTATGTTTATTTGTCTTTCCGACATAGCAACCCGCTAAGAGGGGACATCTCTAAAATGGATAAAATTTAATGAAACAAGAATGTGTTGCCATTTAATACAGCTAGCATTTTTATTTCAATGTGTTTTGTGATATCAATAGAAAAACGTTAATCATTAATTTAACAGTAGTATTTCTTGTTGACTATGCAGCCCGCATTAACAGTAGCTGCATCTGGGCTATACAATTTCAATTTCTAATGCAGATGTGTTAAACGGGATAGAGAAAAGAGAGGTTTGAGTACCCATAAACCGGTTTAACCCTACCACTGGCTTTTGCTAGTGCCGATACCAAGTCCGGCTGTCCCGAGTTCCTATCGTTGTTTATGTTTGTCTCTGGTCTTCATTATTGTTTTTCTGGTGGGTTCGCATGTGAATTGTGGCATGTGATTGTAGTTTTCGGCCATTCTTGGTGTTTACTGTTATCCTGCTTTTGTAATTTTAAATATTTCTGCGTGAAATGAAAACTATTTGCACAGCTATAAAAGTAAATAAAAAGCAACACAGAAAAATCACGATTGTCATACGATCTTTGAATTGGTGCAGTTGCAATACACCAAACTTTCAAGAATTTATGTAAAATGGTTCTGTATTGCTCTAGTAATAATATTCCTACCTAAAAATTAATTATAAAAATTTTTTTAGAAATTAAGTGAATATGTGCCTTATCATTAGAAAATAAATCATGTTTTCAATAATATCATCATTTGAAACAAAGTTAAGAAAATGATGTAAGATTTTGTACAAATAATAAGTAATGTTTGGGCTAATTTAGTACAAATTATAATATGTATAAGCTAATTTTGCACCAATTGTAATTTGTAAAAACTGAAAATACAATTATAATTATAATTTGTACAATTTTTTTTTACAAATTATAATTTGTACAAAATTACAATTTGTACACAACATATATTTTAGGTTTATAAATTTTAGTCTTCCAAGTTTTTGCTTTGATTTACTTCCAAGCTGGTGTAGAATATCGAAAATGGGTTTCTACATAAAACAAATTGTACGAAGAAACGATGACTAGTTTAAACATAGTCAAACCTCGATGTGTCGTATCTAGTTCTTTGCAAATCATAGATGAAGTGAAGTAACGATTAATATTTTCAGACTCGATTTTATATGTTTTTATAACATGAACTTTGGTTGAAGTGAGGTTTAAACAAAATCATAAAGTCAAAGTCGAAGGTTTGAAAAACATATTCGAATTCCTGAACATAATTCATGTAAAAGCTATGAAAGTTAATCCTTTCATATTATAGTGTTAATAAATGGGTATTTTCATATTAATCCTGTATAATGTCCAAGTACAGTCGTATTGGGTTGAGGTCACCTGTATTGGCCCGAGGCGAAGCCGAGGGCCACTACAGGTGACCGAAACCCAATACGACTGTACGAGGACATTATACAGGATTAATATGAAAATACCCATTTTATGACACCTTTATTAACTGATGACTTAAAATTTCATGCATTATCTTTACCCAGCTTAATTACTGGATGCAAATTTCGATATTACAAAGTCAAGGCAATATCAAAAAGATGTCTATTGAATTTTTAACTTGTAGTAGAAAAAAATATTGCACTATCATCTATCATATTATTTACAAATCCCCTTGATCTGGTGTGGTGTCAGTCGTACAAGCTGAAACGGGATTCGGCTGACGAGAACTATTTTTCTGCTGACAAGTACTATATAACTGTATAGCACAGTGTTAATATTTCGAACGTTATCAAAGGAAATCTTCTGGGTTGTGCTGTGTTTATTTTTCATTCTCACTCTCAGTAATTAAAATCAATAGACAAAAAGAAAAAAAAGTTAAGATGTGCGAGAAAGACACAGAAAACAGAGTGTAACTAAACCAATATGGTCGATTCATTTATACAAGGCATTTGCCTTGTATTAATTTTAATACAGGGCATCTGCCCTGTATAAATTTCTATACAGGGCATTTGCCCTGTATAAATTCTATGTGCCAAAAACTTCCGGTTATATTAAATGGGCAAATCACACTGTATTTTAATAAATACTTTAATATAAAAACTATTAACGTTTATCCTGACATATATACTTTAAATGATCATCGTAACTATATGGATACAAACAATTATTTAAGCAAAACGTAGAAAGCTTAATTGACACTGACCATTGCAGTTACAATCATATTTGTCTTTTTAAAAAAATCATGAACTCATTCATTGTGTGAAATGCAAGTTGTCTAATTTAACAAATTAATGAATTATACTTACAAATATAATGGAATAATAATAAGGGGACTAATGACAAAGAACTGCATGTCATTGGCTAAGTACCATGCCCATCCAAAGCACTGGAAAATATTTAAACTTTCGTGAGTTTGCACAATATGTCGCCATTACAAATATTAAATAAATATATTCTTTAACCATAGCAAAAATTTTTACTAGGGCTTACAAGAAGACAACATAAAAAAAGCTCTTTCCTTTAACTTCATGATGAGCTACATAGATGGTGTACAACACTTTGTAATTAAAACAGTGATTACATCAGATCTATCCTAGTTTGATCTTGAATTTAAGAGACTAATGATGTGCGAAATTTTCTGATTCATACATAGTTTTCTAGTTTGATTTTTACTGTGAGTCTTTTTGTGTATTTATTTTTTAGTCATTCAACACACATAGGGGAAGGGTTTCGATCAAAGACAAAGAGTTTAACCCCCTCGCAATTTTTGCACCTGTCCCAAGTCAGGAATATGTTGGTCATTGGCTTGTCCTTGCCTTCTTATAAAATTTTAGTTTCTTGATATTCGGGTTATTGGATGCGGTTTGTTTCCATTGTTTTATTGGCTTTTTTACTTTTCTGAGTCAAATTTGGGCTTGTTATATGGTGTGAGGTTCCTCACAGTCTTGCAGACCATAGGTGACCCCTAGATGCTTTGTTTTTGGTCGTTTTAACTTGGAGATGGGATGTTGTCTCCTTGATATTTACCCCATTTCCTTTCTTTTTCATATAGATCCTTTCTTAGCTATCTGAAAAACAGAATAATTCTAAATTTCTAATTGTGAACTTTCCTTTGCTTAGAGCAATATTCCTACCTCTGCACCATGTGAAAGACTATAATTCACAGATAATTCAGTTACGGACGAACATGTTGTTTATACAGTGATTCTTCGAATAACTAAATACCGAAGTCACTGTGAATTTATTTTCTGCATATGCGCATTTCGACAACTTAAAAGAGCAAAACTGTACAAAAATGTGAATTCAAGAAATATGCCAGCCTTAGTAACTTTGGTCTTCAAAGCTATTCTCTAACAGTAAAAACAACATTATTAAAAGACATGACGAAGCAGTGTCACAAATGAAAGTGATAGATTTTTCAGCTAGATTGGGAGTGTTGACGCATTTGACATTACTGATTTTGACGTTACGTTGATGTAACATGTGCTATATACAGACATGCGTACCTTCTTGTACACCTGGTGCCACTCTCGGTTGTTATGAGAGCACATACTATTAGTATTTTAGATATGAGTGTCATGTTTTTCCGTGCTTATTGATGTTTCCTGTATTTGTTCTTCTTATTCTTTTCTTTACCATGTCTCTTGACTATGATTTATGTAAGTTATGTCTTTTTCGTCTTCGTTATTAGTCTGCCGTTGATTGTTAATTTTTACAATAAAAGGCGACAAGAAAAAAAATGATATGACAATAAAAGGACTCATAACTTAGTCACTTTCACATAAGCTGTTAATTCATTTCTTTCAAAATATGTTTTTCTGTTGCTTTTCTCTGAATATTCGGATATATTTTTATATGATAACTGTTAATTTCAAAACTAACATATTTTCATGTTTTCAGGTCGTTTATGTAAAGGTATGTAATTCAATCAATTGATATTATGTTTTTGGACAGTTTGAATCCGGCATTGAAACTGGACGGATGTCGTATATTTTCAGTATATATAATTTACGGAACGCCGTATTTCACATTATACTTTGTTCATACGGATTTTTCCGTGTGCAAGCCGGTACACACCAACAGTATACTACCATTGTGATAAGACAATACAGATACAACATTGCTAAAAAAACTATAAAAAAAAAACAAACAAACAAAAAACAAAAAAAAATAACAAAACAAAACAAAACAAAAAAAAATAATAATAATAATTAATTAAGCGAGAATAACTGGAAACACCTACAATGGCTGAAGATTAAAACCACATGAAACGATCCACCAGGAAACTGCACACGAGAATACCAATAAAAAGACAAAAGAAAAACGTAGACAACGATAGACACTCGGGATACCCCGTTTCTATACAGTAAAAATATACAAATAAAACATGAAACAGGTAGACTACTAACTCCAAGACTACAATCTTGAAAATGGGGGAAATAACAAAATTACCGAACAGAATAATGTCAAGAGCCAAAGTCCATGAGGCAAAAAGGCAATGCAGGTGGAAACCACCGGAAAAAGAAGTACTGAGACAAAATATAATTTAAGAAGATGATTCAATGAGTTCTCGCCGCTAAACTGTCAGCTATGGCAAAGAGCCGAGTCTACTGGTAAAAAAACCTGTCGCCCTACAAAAAAGGGAAAAATCACACTCAAAGCTTCCCGAAGGATATGGTAAAGAATCTTCATGAATATCAGTAGACATCGGCAGTATCAGTGAGAGGCCAATATACTTTTAAAAAATCTTCATGTCATTGGATCCGAAAGCCAGTTTTTACAGAATCATTCAGAATATTCTGTCAATATCACTATTACGTAAGGAATGTAAGTTATGTCCTAGTTTTTTTCTGGATTTTGTATCAGTGTTTGGCATTTTTAACAACATTTCTGCAAAAACGAGAATAAGAATGACCTTAGTAATCAGCTGTTTGCGAGTCACACCATATTTAGATATCAAGCGTTCATATCTTATATAAACGTCTTTAACGTGTTTAACGCTTGATGAAATCTGTAACCTTAACCTCATTGGAAGTGATAGCAATGTTACGTTCAGTTAAGTCGTCAAGAGTAGAACAGACGCATGCGAATTGTACAAGTTGAGACATCTATACACTCCGTATGATGGTGCAAGTTGAACGTCTCCGTCTAGAAAAGGTGAAATTAGTAATAGTGAATTCAATGTCCTTTAAATTTGACCAAAATCATCGATAATAGTTAGATCAAGAAAAGGGAAGTATCTAGAATCATTGTGTGCTTTATTACGTTTCAGTTCTTGTGGCTAATAGATGTCGACATAATCAAAAACTGGGGATTGTTAATAATAAGGATATCGTCGATATACCTGCTGTTATCATTAAAAAATGAACTAAGTTTGTCACTATTTTTTTTATAAAGAAACAGAACAAGAAAGATCTGCAATGAGAAGTGCACGTTTTCTACCCATAGCCATTCCAATGACCTGTTGCCACACGATGTTGCCAATACGAACAAAAATGTTAAGCAAAAGACTCAGTACCTTATTCATGTCATCGCAAGTGCAGGAACAACGATTATTGTAAGTGATATCAGGTAAGAATCCTTGCTTTTTTATTGCAAAAAATGAACTGAACATCAGAAATTTTAAAAGACCATTTAATGAGTTGTCCCAACTTTTATTTAATCAATCGTGTGGAAAGATTGTAAAAAGTGTAAAAAATTAAGGCTGTCAATAGATGAATTTTTTTACAAGTTTTAATTTATCTGAAACTTCAAGCCAATTTTTTCACATTCGAAAAGTAATTTACACCAGAGTTTTGATCAGTTATTTCACAGAATTTGATAAACAACTCTTCAATACAGATGAATGGTTTCAATGGATAGATAAATTATTGGTAGAACAGTTACTCGATGCTGAAAAAAAATGATGTTTGCAAGGATTTTTGTGAACGTTATATTAGGAACCCAGTACACATTAGGCAAGGTGTTATTTTTAGGTGGAACTTGGGGCATTTCTCTATCGTTGTAGTGATGTTTGGTTAACTTTTTTTCGTGACAATAAGTACCTGTGAAAGTGTTTGAATTGGCCAAATCATTTTATCGGACATCGATCAAGTGTCAATTCCATAAAAAAATGAAATATCTTATATCAGATTCTTTGACGTTTGGTCTATGAAAGTTCAGTTCTTTCATAAATTACCAGGAGGAAATGAAAGTGAAATTCCAGTTAAGTGTCGGGGAGAAATGTACAATTTCTGAAAGGTTGAGATGAAACATCATTTCCTCAAAGTTGAAGTAGATACTCTATTTCATTTATATGAAGAGAAATTTTTGAAAAAGGTAAAAATGCAATAATAAACTGCATTTGCTGAAATGTTCTATAATTTAATGAAATGTGCTGTATTGTCTGATTTCTATGTTGCTTGACATAATGAGAAGGAAAGTTTAATTCCATTATCTCGTTATTTTTAAAATAATATAAACGAAGTCTCATTCAACATACCGTATCTTCTGGCTTGTCAATGAAGTTATTGATGTATAAAAGATTATAATACCACGACTTTTTACAATAATTGTATTCAACCCCATCTTTCCTCCACAACGGACCACTACCAACATATGGAAACAATGCTACATATACCATTAGTACCAACATGTACGGCGGTGTCAGTCTTTTAAAAAATAAATCAACAAAATATGTGACAAATGCCTTTCTTGTTATAACCTAAATATATAAAATAACATCAAATAATCTGTGCCACATAAAAAAAAAGATTTTCAAGAACAAAGTTAGTATAAACTCTAATATAAGATGTTCATCCCGAGTCACACGTATCATATGCAATAATTATGAAAATGTTATTTAAAATTTAATGTATAGTTCTGCATGACATTGAAAAGGAATAACTTAATTATTCACTGAATATATTCCAGTTGTCTGCTATATGCCTTATTAAGCCTTAACAATTAAACATGTTAAACATTGGTGGGTATTAAACTAACTTAAAATAAATACAAAGAGTTACTTTAAATTTTATTTATACATATGGGCTTTTCGGGAACCAATGTCTTATCAATGCAGGTTGAATTCAAGCATTTGGAAAACCAAAAAGGAAAAATTAAGACGTATGTCTGATGTGTAATTACTCCATACCCTTTCATTGTAAATAAAAGCTGATAGGAGACAAGCAACCAATGTAATCTAAAGTAAGTCAGTATTACTGATAACTTTTCAACTACAAAAACAGGAAAACAGCAAACACCTACAATGGCCA
>MJUU01037981.1:72667-82946 GCA_002080025.1 Modiolus philippinarum
TAGACTACTAACTCAATGACCACTATCTTGGAACAGAAAAAGCAAAAGACAAAACGTAATTTTGAAAGAAGGGTCAAAGAGTGCTCGGAATTGTCCTTTGTTTAACCCTACCACTGGCTTTTGCTAGTGCCGGTACCAAGTCCGGTTATCCCGAGTTCCTATCTTTATTTATGTTTTTCTCTTGTTTTCATTACTGTTTTTCTGGTGCAGTTTGCTTGTAAATTGTGGCATGTGATTGTAGTTCTTGGCCATTGTAGGTGTTTGCTGTTATCCTGTTTTTGTAATTTGTGTCAGCAATAAATTTAAATTTTTACCTACCTCCAAAATCTATGAAAATAAAACATTCCCCAATTCAGTTTGCTAGCATTTCTTTTAAGTTCCTTCAGTGTATGGAAAGTGAGTAAGGTTCCACTAAAATGATATACAATTTAAAACTAGCGAATTTGTACACTACTGGTGTATATCCTGATCCATAATGCAAAAGATGGGATATTATTGATAACGACTTTTGAAAGTTTTAACATTGTGAGAGATGGTGCCTAATGAGAACATGTCTGTTGAAAAATGACTAAGTTTTCCGTCCGGAAAAATTTCCTAGATAATTCAATAAAGTCAGGTGCACATTTTCAATATATATATAGAAACATTCTGTATAGTTTCCAAGATCTGGTTTGAATACGGTAGGAGGATTTGATTTCATAAAATAGTTACTTTCAGTTATTAATGTCCCCAAAAAAATGTCCAAGTTCCAAATTCCGGAAAAATAGGAAAAAATGTCTGACAGGTGCATATCTTCAATATATATAAAACATTCTATAAAAGTTTCAAAGCTGTAGGAGGAGTTGATGTCAAAAAAAGTATCCTATTTTCCACGCCAGCCCGCCCGCCCGACATTCACCATACTATAACCAGGATTTGTACTCCGTGCAAACCGGTCAAAAATGAAAAGAAATGATAAAAGTAAACATCTACATGTACAATTGCCTAAAACTACAATCTCAAGCTACAATTATAACAAGGGAATACATATGAAAGACAAAGAAACACGTTAATAACGATATGAAATCGGGATAATTTGACTTGGTACCGGTAGCTAGAAGTAGTGTTTAACTGGTCTATGGGTTTAAAAGCCCCACGGAGAAATAACTTTGTCACTCATATATTTAATGTTATATGTCTAGCAGTCTGATGAACTTACCTCAATGTGAAGAATGTGTCTACAGACATTAAGGCGTTAACTACTGCACCAAATGTCCATCTTTTAAGCATACGTGGTAGAAAAGTTCCCATATTGTCTGCAATACAATGTAATTTTTCATTTAAGCTCCGATAAGAGTGTTGAAATCAAGAAGCCGATATGATTTATACATTGATTTATAGCTGTTATCCTGCCTCAACATCATCCTCATTTTGACAGATATGCAGGTTGATTACAAATTGTATCGAATTTGTTCCTTTTTGTATGAAAAACTATACTATTGACAATCCCCAGTTTTTGGCTTATGTTGACACCATTTACCCACAACAACTGAAACTAAATAAGGCAAACAATGATTCTAAATACTGCCCTTTTCTGGATCTAAGTATCACCATTGACTCTGGTAAAATAAAAACTAAAGTTTATGATAAAAGGGATGATTTTGATTTTACAATTACTAATTTCCCCTTTCTTGACGGCGACGTTCCCCTAGCTCCATCCTACGGGGTGTATATATCCCAACTTGTACGATTCGCTCGCATTTGTTCCACCCTTGATGATTTTAATGAGCGTAACCTTACTCTCACATCCAAAATTTTACAACAAGGTTACAGATTTCATAAATTATTAAATACTTTTAAGAAGTTTTACAGAAGATATGAACATTTGATATCTAGATATGACATGACTCGGGAACAGCTAATAACAAAGGGCATTTCTCATCCTCGATTTTATGGAAATGTTGTTAAAAATGTCAAAAACTGATTAATAATCCAGAAAAACTGGGACTTAACTTACATTCTTTACGTAATAGTGGATATCGACGAGATATTCTGAACAAATCCGTTAAATTGGCTTTGGATTCCAGTGACCTGAAGATTTTACATATATACTGGCCTCTCACTGATACTGCCGATGTCTGCTGAAATACATGAAGACTCTTTACCAAACCCTTCGGGAAGTTTTGAGTTTGATTTTTCTTCCGTAGTGCGACAGTGTTTTACCAGCAGACTAGATTCCTTGAGCTAGCCGGCAGTTTAGCGGCGAGCACTCTTTGACCCTTCTTTCAAAATTACGTTTTGTCTTATGCTTTTTCTGTTCCAAGATAGTGGTCATTGAGTTAGTAGTCTACCTGTATTGGGTTTTATTCGCGTGTTTATGATACTATAGGGAAACGGGATAGAGAAAGGGGAGGTTTGGGTACCCATAA
The DNA here is from genome assembly GCA_002080025.1 of Modiolus philippinarum. NCBI lineage: Eukaryota > Metazoa > Mollusca > Bivalvia > Mytilida > Modiolidae > Modiolus > Modiolus philippinarum. Next base: position 75,076 of record MJUU01037981.1, read on the forward strand.
ACCGGTTTAACACTACTACTGGCTTTTGCTGGTGCGGGTACCAAGTCCGGCTATCCCGAGTTCCTATCGTTATTTATGTTTGTCTCTTGTTTTCATTATTGTTTTTCTGGTGCAGTTTGCTTGTAGATTGTGGCATGTGATTGTAGTTCCTGGCCATTGTAGGTGTTTGCTGTTTTACTGTTTTTGTTATTCCTTGTGTACATCGCAATCAAACTGGGCGTCTTTCTTAATGCTTTTCATGTCTTTAAATACTTAATTTAAAAGTTGAAATAATGTATATCAAACCTTTACTATGTCAATATTGTGTTATATGTTTTTGTAAGGCGAAGAGCTAGTGAGTTTTGTATCCAATTGTCAATTTGTTTGACAATAAAATAAGTTTAAAGTTAATATGACACAAAAATTTCCGATGTTGACATTGCAACATGGTTTGAAAATTATTTATGCGTCAAATTCTAGAGAGAAATGTTATTATGCAAAGTTATAGAGTTTTAAACCCGGGCGCTCCTGTAAGTCATTTTGTTTTCTTCGACATTTAGTCATGCAGCATCAGCTCTATCACATAATATTTCGAAATGGCCATCGGGAAATCTAAAATTGACTGCAACTTCAGAAATTTTTCTTTCTTTCTATTTCGTTGATTCTCTCTCCACTTTTTGCAAAAACGGCACTTGCAGAATTTCAGTTATGTACATGAACTGAAATATACTGGACATCAATAGAAACACACCACAAACGTGTACCACTATGCACCTTTCAATTCTTAGGCAAATATCTCTTACACAATTTTTTAACATTGCTTCTGTAATCATGTTAATAAAACTCTGATAAAGGGAATGACTTTGAATTCTGATTTCAATTTCTCAAAAATTACTTTTCACCAAAAATAAAACAAAAGAAATGCAAAACTGACTTTAACACAATACAAAATTAAACGTTCGTTCTCCTAACTGTAAGTATGGATAGAAATAACTGATAACAATCGACAATAAACTTTGCAACAAGCACATGTACAGTATACAGAAAACAATTCTGTGACTTTTGTTGGGGTGCTTTTCACATACAAATGTTGCTGTTGCTTCATTATCAAATTTGTTTTGACAAAAATCGGATTGTTTGTTCTCGACCTTTGATATTCTATGAAAATACACGAGAAATTAATAAAGTTTAAATATTTCAGAAGTTGGGCTGCATGAAACAAGTGGTGCGTTTCTTCTAATGTTCAGTATTTATACAAATATTTTTCTCAACTCACCAGCCTCATTCATAACAAATATATAAGCATGTCCAAGTATAACCCATGTCATTGATATAAAGCGGATCCCATTAACAGCTGTCAACGATCCTGATGGCTGACCTGTACTAAGAATTTTTGCTCCATTCGTGTACACCGAAAACGAAAGCAAAAGTTTTCCCAAAATTCCTGCAAAAAAGCATTAAAGTAAGTGAGAAACGAACCGTCGGTCTACAAATATATGCCAGTCGGGAGTCTATGTACTATGAAACGGGTTGGGAGACATTAGAAAATAGAAGACGGACGAAACGCCTACACATGTTTTACTCAATTAAAAACTAGAAAAACTGTGAGCAAAGCTCATTGATATATACCCATCGCTCCACCATTTGATAATCAATCAAATCAAATTCTAAGTTAGAAGATGCAAATTTACATTATGTCACAAAGACCATGTCAAAGTTTCATGAAAAACTATTCAGTGGTTCAAGAGGAGTAGTGGCTAAGAGATGGGTACCCATTTGTAATGTACTGTCAAAGTCCATGTTTTGCTATGGGATGCAAATCTGCATTATGTCACAAAGACCATGTCAAAGTTTCATGAAAAACTATTCAGTGGTTCAAGAGGGGTAGCGGATAAGAGTAATGTAATGTAATGCTAAAGTCCATGTTTGGCTATGGGAAACCCCAAAAATCAATCAAATCAAATTCTGAAATAGGAGGTGCACATCTACATTATGTCACAAAGACTGTGTTAAATTTCATGAAAATCTATGCAGTGGTTCAGGAGGAGTAGCGGATAAGAGATGGGTACCCCTATGTGTAACGGACGGACGGAAAGACGGACGGAAGGATGGACGGAAGGACGGACGGACGGACAACCCCATCACTATATACCCCCCACTTTTCAAGCGGGGGATGTAATAATCTTGCGCCTTATTTTTTGACAGATTTGATGACGCGTCGAATTAAAATCTACGTCAGAGCAATAGCTTTGTTGTTCTGTAATTATGACTTTATCATTATTATATTTTTATTTTTTATTTTTTATATTTTTATTATTATTTTATTTTAAAGCAAAAGACTGGAATCAATTAAGTTCTGAAGTACGAAATTCTAACAATCTTAATATTTTTAAAAGAATAGTCAAACCAAAAACTATCAAAATCACCTGATTATTACAATTTTGGAGATAGAAAATTAAATATACTTCATTCCAGATAAGACACATGTGCAGCTCTTTACAGGCGGATCTTTAGCGTAAGAACATAGTTAACAACCCATCGTGTGATTGCGGGCATCCCTTCGAAGATTGTATTCATTTCTTTATGGGATGTAAATTGTTCACTGATTGTAGAAATAATCTTTACGCCGCTCTAAATAATTTTACTGTAAGTAGGCTGGTGATGAAACCTTTCGAATGACCAAAATATTTTCTTGTGTACAAAACTATATTAATCGTACAAAACGTTTTGATCAATATTGATATAATGTATTCAAAACTCACTCCAGTCAATATGTTCTTTAGTTTTTCCCTTTAGTCTCTTATTTGTTTTCTATTTGGACATCTTTCATGTGTGTATTATAGTTATGATATATTATTGTAATGCCATCATTCATATTTGTATACTTAATATTTCTTGATATTTGGGTTATTGGATGTGGTTTGTTTCCATTGATTTATTCACTTTTTTACCTTTTTTGGGGCCATTTGGGGCTTGCTATATGGTGTGAGGTTCCTCACTGTGTTGAAGACCGTACGGTGACCCCTAGATACTTTGTTTTGGGTAGTTTTAATCTGGATATGGGGTGTTGTCTCCTTTACATTTACCCCATTTCCTTTCTTTTTCATATTAAACATATTCTTGTATTGGGAGAGGATTTTTGTAATGTTGATGAAACTTTTGTCCAATCCCATTGCTTATTTTTTAGCAAATAAATATGTTTAAATTAAAATCAACCGTCAGTCTAAAACGAACTATTCAAGGATAATGACAACATCGGAAAAACAAAGACATAACATGAGCACGGCAATAAAAAAGGAAAATGAAGACACACACACATACAAAAATGAAAACCACGGACCAAATAAACACCATGGGTGAGATCAGCTGCTAGAATTCACATCATAGTAACGACACGGAAAACTATCGATATGTAGCAGGCAATAGAATACCGAAGGAACAAAGCCCAAGTTTACATAAATCAAAGTCCAGAGACAAAGCAAAAGCATGAAGGCACGAAGTCGGAAGTCAAAAGACACTACACCCACAAAACACACCAACACTACAAATATAACACTAAAATTAAAGCACTAACAATGTGAACTCGAAAAAAACAGATTGACATCAGGTGCTCCGGAAGGTTAAGCTACTACTCTGTGTACAGCACCCGTCACATTGTCTGTGGGTCAATCCATGGTAAAGTCAGAGTCGGTAATAGGACCGGGAAGAGGTGAATCTACCCGAAAATGTCCGTTTTCATTTGTGAAAATTACATTTCATATCTATCTATAAAAGACCATAGAATTTCTGAAGGGACAAAAGTATTATAATTCTATGTTGAAATATATTATGTTGTGTATAATGTGTTTAATACTACCGGTATTTACAGAAGTTCCCGATTTCGTCAGTAACCTATCCAGTAAAGGAATATATTGCAGTTTTAAAACGGGTAACCAATTTATATAGATATCTCAAGAGTAAAAAAAATTTAATGTATGAATCTTTATTGGAAAAATATAGTACTTCTCTTGCAACCATTACCTTTTACTTGCTCTTCCTTCATTTTGGAGCAAAAACATTTTGTGATGTCACAATCAAAATGGTGAAGTACGTTACAGGTAAAAGATTATCAGAGACAAAATAAACAAATAAAAACAAACAAAATAATTACAAAAATGGCGGGTTACATTGTCATCATCCAGGTCGATTCGTCGGTCAGGTAGGACTAGGAAACCACCTGCGTGGATGACGTCAGGTAAGTATGAGATTTCTAAGTCCACAGGTCAGCCACCACCAGATTGGTTCCAGAAGGTTCAGTGCCTCACATCCTTATCTGACACCNACAAAAGAGTGACAGAGATAAGTTCCCAAATTTAAGCTTGATGGCCTTCAACTATGTGATAACCAAGCAGAAAATTAATTTAAAAACAAAATTCTTCCAGGGCGTGAGAAAGCAAGATTTCGACACTTTTTACAATTTTTACTTCAAGTCGTTTTACTTACTGCAATGGATATTGAAATTGACTTCTGCAAATTTAACAACAATATAAGACGATATATGAAAATGTCCCTGTGGACGATTATACTTGATAAAATTGGTATAAATAACCGAGATCTATTCAGTTATCCTTGGACTTGTCAAGAAAAATTGAGTATTATAGTCGATGGGCTTGAAACTCTGCACTAATCTGAAGTCTAATATTACTGCCCTGTCACAGCCTTAAAGACTAGTAACTAGCCACCTGTGTAAATTATGCAAGTTTTCTTGCAATTTGTCTTGATGAGTGACCTGTTTTTTTTCTTTGTTGTGATTATATTACCAAAACATGGATCATAGAATATGAGGGTTTATAAGCATGATTGCCGGTCATAATATTACTAGCATATCAACTTTATAATCAACTTTTCAAAAAGTAATTGCGATTATAAGATAAAAGATTATTGTCAAGAGTATAATTACGTTCTGTATTGAAAATATTCTTGAAAATCGAAAAGGGTTTAAAATCATTGCGCTTGTAAATTATTGTAGCAAATAACTGATCAGAGTACTTCTACATACATGTATATACGGAAACTAGCATAGGTATCGAGATGTTTTATTTATACAAATTAGCTCTTCAGATTCCTGAGTGTAATCATGAAACGATCTGCTACTCTGTTACATTTCATTTTTGTAGTAGGGTTGGTTTAAAAACAACGGAAAGAAAGTTATTTTCTCAATATTCTCAATTTAGTCAGGATATACAGACAATCTTATATAATATCTCTGTACATTAAAGATGCATTTACAAACTCTATATATGTAAATGTATAAAATCTATCAAGCCCTAGAATATCCTGGTACCTGGGTTGTGAGTTACATGAACATTTTCACCAATCAGCGGTGTCTTCTCACTTGCTTCCAGAGACGTTTTGTCGCTTAGTTTAGACTGCCCTGAAGCATCCTGCCACTTTGGCCATTGGATCATTATGATATCATAAGCTGTGCCAACGACCATGATGGTGATAAAAACTAACAATACTACGCTGGAAAGTAATTTAGTAAAACATTAGTAGTATAACGGGTTACCTCAGACCAAAATTGGCGAGGAGCCCCATAGTGCATTCTTTGTAAAATATTTTCATTTTGCCCTAATTTTTCCCTAAAATATGCAATGAGCTGTGGATTTGACCTTTTTCCCCTTATAGAGGGCGCTGCAATCTTTATTGACGAGGTGCTAAGTGTGTCATTGGCCTGACCTTGTCTTACGTATTATCACAGGTCCTGCCTACTGGTCTCGCCTTTCTTTATCCAGGATACTTTCCTAGGTCTCGCCTTCTACTTCTGTCAATGTCCACTGGTCTCGTCTTAATCCTAACCCTTTTCCACTTTTTAACTACACCTTAACTCTGGTCTCTCTTACCCACTGACTGAACACTTACTTTTAACCTTACACTTATCTTTGCCCTAACCCTAATTTATTCTAACTACACCTTAACCATTGTCTTTAGAATTCAGTGACTGAACCTTTTTGTCTTCATGATATTTGTTACCCTTCAGAGTTGTATGCAGGTGAAAAAGCAAGAGTTTTCATTGACAAATGTTAGATGATATTATCGTTCTATGTAATTGTTTCAAACATTAGCATTCACTGTTTCAAAAAGTATCGCTATTAAAAGGGATACACTGCTTATTCCAACATAATGAACATGATTGTAAATCGAATTGAAAATTGAGTACATGTACGTAAGGAAACATTGGTATATATATCTATGTATGCTATGTAAGAACACTTTGCATGTTGATTTGATATTTGTTGACTTTCCCGAGTCGATGGGTAAAAAAGAACAAGGATGTAGCGTTGCTCGACATTTAGTAATGAATTCCGCTCAAACCAGTGGTCGGACCGACCCGTATTAAACTTACAATGAGGTATGAGCAAAGCTAATTGGTGAAGGCCTAGTGGTGACTTCAAAATGAAGAACAACAAATGAAAGTGTTATTCATGCTTAGTTTTACAATGTTTTTGTAGAAACTTTGTCTTGTGCTAATTTACTCCATATCTTTTTTAGCTTGATTTAGTGCCAGCTTAAAGCCAAAGAAAACTTTTAATTATGTATTTTTAATTTAAAGCTGAACAAGTACCGAAAAGGCTAAAATACAAATGAGAAATTTACCGTCTTTTTACTGACCCAACATTGAAGAACCATCAAAACTTACAATACAATTGTTGCTCTTGTGTCAAATGATCTGCCCGTTTCTTGGCATGAACCTGCATACGGATACAGTTTATATTGACTTGCTGGTAAAACTGCTGTAAAAACACAAAAAGATATGTATGAAAGTGTAAATCGTGTCATCCTACATTTGCCGCTCTGTGATACCCTCAAAAATGTCTGATCGATCATCAGTAAAATAAAGTCGTAAAAATGGATAAAATGGTTTTGTTTGATTGTTTAGTTAGAGTTTTACACCCATATAGCAATTTTTAGCTATATCAGGACCAGAACAAGTTAATCAATTAAAAAGAAATATAAGAAAAAGAAGAAAGAAATAAAGGTTGAAGGGTCAACCGGGGTAAGGAAAGAAGGAGAAACGGGTAGAGGCAGAAAATGTAGCCTCTGATACGAACTTCAGTGAGTCTGCTCTCCCTATAAAAATATAGAAGGGTTCTTTATATCGCTTGAAGTGTGGCGTTTCTCCACACAATTCGTACATGTATACAATGGTTCGCGGCCAGGCTTTCCGCATGATCTGACTACCCCGAAAAATTTCAGCATTCTCCCTTTGCACCACCTGGGGAGGCGCCCGACAGCTCTCTAATCTTACCCCCTGAAAACCGATTTAAGAGTCAGGCTTAATTTGTTCTGAAACGTGGCTGAAAATGTAAACCCAGGTTTCTCTGATACTTTGAAAAAATGTTCCTCGTGCATACTAGTATACCACAGTTTCTGTGAAATATCAGACAAACGTGCATACTAATATACCACAGTTTCTGTGAAATATCAGACAAATGTGCATACTAGTATACCACAGTTTCTGTGAAATATCAGACAAACGTGCACACTAGTATACCACAGTTTCTGTGAAATATCAGACAAACGTGCATACTAGTATACCACAGTTTCTGTGAAATATCAGACAAACGTGCATACTAGTATACCACAGTTCTTGTGAAATATCAGACAATCGTGCATACTAGTATACCACAGTTTCTGTGAAATATCAGACAAACGTGCATACTAGTATACCACAGTTCTGTGAAATATCAGACAAACGTGCATACTAGTATACCACTGTTTCTGTGAAATATCAGACAAACGTGCATACTAGTATACCACAGTTTGGGTGAAATATCAGACAAACGTGCATACTAGTATACCACAGTTTCTGTGAAATATCAGACAAACGTGCATACTAGTATACCACAGTT
>MJUU01037981.1:101786-114951 GCA_002080025.1 Modiolus philippinarum
AAATGTCTAAAAACGCCAATTCCGATTCACTTACAGTGAAAGTATATTTTATGGCTGGATGGTAAGACGATACAAAGCCAATGAAACTTTGATATTTTCGGTGTTTCTAGTAATTCTGATCAGGAACTCCAAAGTTTCATTGGCTTTGTATCGTCTTACCATCCAGCCATAAAATATACTTTCACTGTAAGTGAAACGGAATTGGCGTTTTTAGACTTTTTTTGCAGGGTATCCGACTATGGCATTGAAACTTCGATCTTCTATAAACCCACTGATGCTCATTGTTACCTTAATTACAACTCTTCTCATCCTAAAACCTGCAAGGATGCTATTCCTAAGTCGCAATTTGTAAGACTTAGGCGTCTTTGCACTGATGAAAATGATTTCAGAATACAGTGTAACAAAATGACATCGTTCTTTACTTCAAGGGGATATCCCAAAGCTGTTGTTGACAGGGCCTCGGAATCTGTTTGTAAACAGAATAGACAACATATTCTGCGTCCAAAACGCAAGTCACAGAATGACAGAGTACCTCTTGTTCTCAATTACCATCCCCATAACGTAGCCATCCGCAACATTCTCTTGAATAATTTTAAGAGCATTGTTATGGAAGACAGTCTGATGGCTGATAATTTTCAATCAGTGCCCCTCATGGCTTTTCGTCGCGGTAAATCTCTTCGCGAGCATCTAGTCAGCAGTAACTTAAAATCTAAAGTAGTGCTGGCTAATTACAGGGGTACTAAAGGATGTAAAAGATCGAGATGTGTTACCTGTCCCCATACTATTGAAACCAACGAAATTCGAGGTCCTGACAACACATTTACCATACACAATGGATACACATGCACAACACAGAATCTGGTATATGCTATCATATGTGGGCAGTGTCATAAGATATACATAGGGGAGACCTGCCGACGACTGGGTGACCGCTTTGCGGAACACATCCGCTCTGTCCGTAATAATACGGATTGCCCAGTCGGCAATCATTTCAGACTCCCTAACCACTGCCCACAAGATATGCAAGTAACAGTGCTAATAAAATTACATTGAGGCCAAGACAATAGACGTACGTTGGAACAACGGATTATTTTCAGACTAGGCACATTAAAACCCAGGGGTTTAAACGTAAAACAATCATTCTATGACTAATGAGTCTCGATGTCGTATGTTCTCAGTGGCTGGAATGTTGATATTGTTGCTAATAGTGTACATATAATGTCAAAGATTTTTACCTGTATCATATACATTATTTTTAAACACTGTACACACAATGTCAAAGATGTTTTACTCGTAACAACATATTATTTTTTAACTACTACTTCATTCATTACGACCCACTCGTAGACGACAGATTTGTCGAAATATATCGGTCGACCTTTTTATTGTTTCTATTGTTTTATTTTGCCATGTTTTTTGTGCTTTAGGTCATATTTTAGATTATAAATTCATCCCTTTTAACAGCTCACATACTCATGTATCTCGTTATTTTGTTATATGCAGACGTGCCGCTGGAATGGGCTTGTTTTTGCAGTTGTCAACTATAAAAATGGGTAGTAACTTTTGACATCATGTATACTAATGGGTCGTAAATTAACCCCAAATGGCCAGAATCTCTACTGGTTGCTGTAATCAATTAAGTATTTATTATTATTTGATGTTTAAGAACATTCCTGCTGTGAAATTAATGGTTTTCTGACTCCAATTACACATTTTTACAATACAGTTAGGTTAATTATTTTTGAACTTTACTAAATGAATGGATCAATATTTTGTTATGGGAACTATATGAAAGGGAGGTATTTTCAAAATGCCAGCGGCAGGCCTCTACCCTATTCCACCTGAAGTGACTCCCCCGTGAGCACGGGAGTTGTAGTAAAGGTATTATATTCAAACGATGACTACATATGATTCTAATATATCATTTATATAACGGAGGTTTTGATTGATCAAAACTGACCGTCAACTCCACCATTTACACACCTGTGACAAATTATGTTCCCTATTTAGTCTTGTTCCTAATATTGTTACAAAAACACAAATCAAAAATAGAACATGAAATTGTTTAATTGCATTAGAATCGCAATAACAGTTACTGTACATTAACCGAGAGCGTCGCCTGTAAACTGCATTTTGACCGTCAAATATACGATTGACACCCCTGGGTATTCAAATAATGTACTGTTATTGCTTAATTATTACCCATTTCCATTTTAGTTTTAGTAAAGGTATTATATACAAATGACGACTACACAGAAGCTGCTTTATTCCTATGTTTTAATGCAAATGAAGATGGTAACTGTGAACAGAGGTCAGAACAAATTGAATTATGGAGTAGAACGCCAGAACATTTAACTGAAGAAGAGGAGGATGATCTCAAATCTCATGTTGAGAAAATCCATTGTACAGACATACACGATTTACATGTCATGACGCAAGGTATTCAAACGTTATGTTTTTAGTCACATATCCCGTACAATTTATGTTTCCTATACACGCAATGCAATGAGCATGACTTACAGACTTTAATATGAAACTGTATTCTTTGTAAAGTGTAAAAATGTGGCAACAGATAACGCAATAAACAGTTAAAAAATGACAATAATAATTGAAAAACAAATAGAACAAAGACCCAATAACAGTTGTAGTTCCAGAAGAGTGAGTATTCTCTCACTCATATGGGGCCTATTTTGTTAAACATCACACTGATTCGCACAAAAAGTATACAGAGGAGGATGTCATCGCAATGCTGGAATTCTTGCTTGATAACACATTTGTAGAATTTGGGGGACAAGTTTTCCAGCAGACAATGGGAATACCTATGGGGACTAATTGTGCGCCACTTTAAGCAGACTTGTTTCTTTAATTTCGTCTGAAGCCAGATTCATACAAGGGGTAGTTCAGAAAAAAGACAATAAGCTAGCCAAATCCATTAATTTCAGTTCCCGTTAAATAGATGATGTCCTTTCATTTAACAATCCTCAATTTTAGGATAACCTTCATCTTATATACCCAAATGAACTCGAAATTTAAGACACCACTGATACACCATCATCAACATCATATCAAGACCTATACCTCTACATTGACAACTCTGGACGTCTGATAACAAAACTTTATGACAAGCGTGATGTTTTCGATTTTCAAATGGTGGACTTCCCGTTGTTGAGCAGTAATTTTCCCACATCTCATATGGCGTGTACATTTCACAACTAATTCGCTATTGCTGTGCCTGTAGTTTGTACAGCGATTTTGTCACAGAGAGAAATTACTGTCTCAAAGACTTATACATCAAGGGTATGTTCGGCCACTGTTGCAATTGTCACTACAGAAGTTTTACGGTCGTCATCACGATTTGACAGACCTTTACAATGATTCTATTTTACGAATAAAAACAGATACCCTTGGGTAGATCCAGAGTTTGTTACCGGACATCACCGATTGTGAGAAAAACTGACTTTTCATCATGCTTTCCGGAGTACCTGATGATACCTCAGTTTTTATAGGGGTTCACACTGCTAGTGCTTTAGTTGTGTGGCGTTCTTGTTCATTTTTGTCTATTTGTGTTGGATGTGAATTGCCGTTATTTTGGATATATGATTTTAGAATCCCCCTTTCCTCGTTCTTGCTTTTGGTATTCGTTTGTCGATGTATCAAATAGATCGCGTTTCTTAACTTCGAAACATTCACAGATCATATATGATTAAACAAACAAGAAAATGTTGCAATTATAATGCTTTGAGGAAATGCATCAAAGATAAGGTTAAAAGTTTATTTATATACATTCTTTGTAGGTACATGTGAGACACCTTCATCAACATACCATATGTCAGGTTGGTATCAAGTTTTTAATTGAACAACAAATAAAAGAGGTACATATACTGTTCAATATAGCAGCTTCGGTATAAATTTTGACAAAGATCTGTTGTGAAGAAACGAGCCATAACAGAACATCATAGATCAATTTATATATAAAGAGAGCCAATATATAGATATAACATACCGAAGGAACAAAGCACACGATACATAAATCGAAGTCCAGAGACAAGACAAAAGTAAGAACACCAGAAAACGGGAGACCAATGACACTTAACACCCACAAAACACACATACACTTCAACGATCATAAATACTACCATTAGCGATCATTCACTGATTACTGTCAGATTTGAAACATTGAAAGCAGTAGCGGGAGTACAATATAAAGTGGAAAACGTAATATAAACAGGGCAGCAACAACAAGGGATTGATCACCCTTTGGCAAAAACATAATAATTTATCATAAAAAGGTTTTTGTTTGTATGCAATGTTCTTAGTTTTCTTGCTTTCTGGTCTCTCTAAGTGTTCACTTGTAATCTTCTATTTTAATGGTATAAATTTGTAATTTCCACATTTATAGCATCGGATAATCTCACTTGGCAGTACATGATGTACCAATCAATACGTTTTAATATATTGTTATATATCAATTTGTAGACACCTGCAAGTCCAATCCAAAAGACAAGAAAGACTCTTTAAGCTCTGATTTGGTAAGTCCAATTTAAACAGGGTTTGTAAAATAAAAGGAAGCGCGTTCGTTCTCACCCCAACGTCAAAGCTAAATGCATTAGAATTCCCATTGGCCAATGACCAACTTTTGAATTGGACGATCCAAGACATCTGTCATTTCAGATCTTTGTAAACATAGGTCTTCCTAAAAGAATACATGCGCTTAGTAATCCGGCAAGTCACATCATATTTATGGATTCTTTGGGGGTTTATGGTTCTCTTGTTCCGTTCCGTTTATTATTTCTCTAGATACAGTTATTTTGCAATGTGCTGCTACATTTAGTTTTTTAACTAAATTCAGAACTCTACCGACCAGACTACTCTATATGTGTTTCTTGAGAAATGATTCAATTTGTCATGTGTCATTTTTAACTCGAAAGCCATGAAATTGCTGGAGAGTTGTTTAAATGACAAGAAAAAATCACGTGAGGCTTCAAGCCTATTAACAGCTCTAAAAGATGATCTTCGTGCTTCCGATAAAATATAGTGCTCAAGTTTCTTTTTATATTTCTTCATATACGGGTTGAATACGGTGTTGGTATATTAAATTGAAAACAATTTGCATGTTTATCAAATTACTCGTTTTTTATATTGCGTCTCGGTTCAACGCGCCTGCCGCGCAGTAGTTTGTTTACCTGTGACATGTGTATTGCATATTTTTAGCAATGAAATCGGTATGCATACGAAATCACACAATCCGATTATTTTCACGTATTACGGAATAACTTAATACATGCTGACGTTTGCAGCAGTTCTTTGGATGACTACGAAGTTTTGCCACGTGTATATTTTCAGGACTTTCGAGTTTCAGCTCCATCGGATCTTTGATTATTTGTATAGTCATGTATTCACTAATTATTATTTCATTATTATTGTGTTCTTTGTACTGTATCCCTTTGTTGTACTATATACTCTAGGTCATTAATATATATGGAATATTTTTGTTGAGAATGTCTTATTTAATGGCAATTTGTTTTCAGAAATTCAAATTATCCTTTAAAAATCGATGAAATTATCTCTTAAATCGTTTTTTTACATGATGGGCATCGAAAATTGCATTATAGAACAACAAAATACCAAGTGCAACATTTTTACAACTTGCATCTCTTCCGGATCATTTGGAATATCAAAAATTTTCGAATAATTAATTAGATACCTTTCTTGGCTTGGATTATTATTTTTTTTGTTATAAAAAGCAATAACAGTAACTGGCACTTTATCTCATGACGGTCGACAATCTTGCCTGATGTTCTGAAGATACTTCATGAGATGTTCATCAACCCGAGTTGTCTGTTATTTAGAGACAACGGCATATTTAAAATTAGGGATAGAGGGTATAAATGTACACTTATGATAAGCAAGCATAAAGCGCAGTTTAAATAAAAAAAAATGTAGTTGCACTTAATATCAAGAATTACTTGATCACAAAGAGATGTGTAAAAATCTTAACAATGACAATGATTGCATTTTAGTCATTCATTGTTCTTGAACCAATTCCTACAAATTTGGTATATATGTGACTCCACTGAAGAAGTGTTAGCGTCAGAGATTGTAGATTTTAGTGAACATTAGTTAATTTATTTACAGCCAATAGGAGATTGGCAGAGTATTATCGTAGCAGTACCTGAAAACGCCACATCAGTTGCATCCAGTTATAAGTTTATACCAGGTGTACAACAAAATAGTTTATATGTAATAAGATCCCATCAAAGGTAGGCTTAAATAGATTGAGACACTAGGATAATTAAACAAATAATTAATCTGCTCCCATCAAAGGTAGGCTTAAATAGATTGAGACACTGGGATAATTAAACAAATAATTAGACTGCTGTATTAGAGTCTGGTAAAAGACAGACCATTGCTTATGTGTAATGTTAAAAAAAATGGATGGCAGGAAACACCTACAATGGCTGAAAATTATAATTACATGCAACAATTTGCAGGGAACTGCACAAGAAAAACACGTATAAGACAAAAAAACAAACGTAGACAACGATAGGAACTCGGGACAGCCGGACTTGGTACCGGCACTAGCAATAGCCAGCGGTAGGGTTAAACCGGTTTAAGCTTTTAATTTTATATAATTGGGTTAACTATTCTTATTGAAGGAACTATGAAATTATCAAGAATGGCAAAAATAGAAACTAAGAAGTTAATTGTATTTCTGTGTAATTGCTGTACTCTACACGTCTAGACATTTCTAATAAGGTCGATTTAGTATAATTTTCTATGCTTTTCTTTGCTCTTTTGGTATTTTATATGGGAATTTCGCGTTTGTAGTTACAAATGTAAGAATTGGATTCAATTAACACACGAAACAATTTTCCTGTACTTGTTTTATCATTGTTTATGATTAACATTTTTTTCTATTTATCAATAACATTAACATTTGGACTGTAAAATTCAGTAATCTACAAAAAAAGCAATAAGACATACCATTGCACAAAAAAAAAATGTAAATTATTACATACATTATTTTTTTTAGTGGCGAAACGTGTTCAGAGGGTGAAGTTCATAAGTTTCAGAGACTATCAGAACATCATTACTTAGAAATGTTTGCTTCAAAACCAGGTATTATGTTATATTCAAATGCATTCAAGGGACGTCACATTAGAATTAAAAAGCAAAATTAATTCAGAGTATCTGATAACATTGTAGTACGGTTGAAATATAATTGAATAAAAAGAAATTGGTGGCCAAGGGAACGTAACTCTACTCATTTTCAATTGACTCCCATGCAAAAACAGTTCAGGTAATAAAAAAAGTACGAATGAATGTATCTAATGAACAGTATTTCATTAATGCGCTAAATGGGTTTCTAAACCTAGTGAAAAACAACGGAAGTAGAATACCGAAAGAACAAAGCGCAAGATTACACAAATCAAAGTCCATAGACAAGGCAAAAGCAAGAAAACCAAAAGACGGACGACCAAAGACACCACATGCCCACAAAACACACGAACATTACATATACAACACAAAAAACTAAAGCACTAACAGTGTGAACTCTCAATAAACAAGAGTGACATTAGGTTCCACGGAAGGGTAGGCATGTCCTGCTCTGTGCACAGCACCCGTCACACTGTCAGTGGGTCAATCCAGGGTAAAGTCAAAACCGGTAATGTCAAATCAGGGAAGACGCGAATCTAGCTGAAAATGTCAGTTTTTATTTGTGACACTGACATTTCATATCTATCTATGATGTCGTGGTGACGGCCATAGAATTTCTGAAGGGACGAAAGCAACAAAGGCTGAATATATCCCTGACTCAGCAGTTTTTGTGAGAGTGCTTTTGCTCTTTCCACAAAGTCACTGTATGTACTGCATGTACTGCACGCCCTACAGTAACGAATTAATTGTGAAATATATACTACATATGCTAGGGATGCAGGTATATTGCTGCAGAGAAAGGGAAAGTTCACAATTGGAAAGTCAAAATCATCACGTTTGTCATATAATCTAGATTTCAGACGTCCATGGTCGTCAATGTACAACAAAAGGTATGAAGCAGAATCGGGTGTATCGGTTGTCTCTTTAATTTCAAGTTCACTGGGGTAGATACGATGTAAATATTCTTTAAATCTTGGGTTATTAAGAGAAAGTACATCGTCTATATATCTGAAGCTGAAATTAAAAGTCTGGGCTAGCTGTTTTTGTTTCTGTTGTATCAGCCCTTGTAAAAACTTTGCTCCATACGAAAAAAGGAAAAGGTCAGCTAAAAGTGGCGCACAATTTGTTCCCATAGGAATGCCTATTGTCTGTTGAAAAACGCGGCCTCCACATTCAACAAAAATGTCTTCGATCATGACGTTTTAATGACAAGTATACTATCCATGTATTAATATAAACATAATGCCCTTGGATGAAGGTGTTAGGGTAGATTAACACACGAGGTAAAAATTATCACCCGAGTAAACGTCGAGGGTGATAATTTTTCACCGTGTGTGTTAATCGAACTAAAACCTTCATCCAAGGGCATTATGATTTTTATTATACTGAATGCTTAATGTACACAATAAGTCCTCGGTGTACGTTATGTTTGAAAATAATAATAATAATATTATGTTTTATTTATGCAACATTATTATATAGAGGATGGTGAAAGATTGAAATTTCTCAGTGAAAGGAAAGTGATAATTAACTGTGAAATTATTTTCCATAATTTCACTCTAGGAAGTGACGTCACAACAGACGTCAACAACATTGTTGTTAAGTAATTACATGGATTAACATGGAAAACGTAGTTCATGAAGAGAATCTCAAATTAAACCAATAATTATAAGAGAATTGATCTATATAATAAAAACAATAACTAATCCTAGATTCTGATTATCGAAAATAGTCAACTCATGATCGAAAAACACTGTAATTCACTCATGCGCTGCGCGCATTCGTGAATTACTGCGTTGTTCGATCATTCTTTGAATATTTTGCGATAATCAGAATCTCGGATTAGTTATAGTATAATTAAAAACACATAAACAAATAGTCAGTACTGTTTTACTATTTTATCGAACTGCAATTAAATTTGTGTCAAGGTCATTTTTCATAAGATTAGGTCACATTTATTTTACTACTGAATACATTTAT
Source organism: Modiolus philippinarum (assembly GCA_002080025.1). Taxonomy (NCBI): domain Eukaryota; kingdom Metazoa; phylum Mollusca; class Bivalvia; order Mytilida; family Modiolidae; genus Modiolus; species Modiolus philippinarum. The sequence goes on from MJUU01037981.1 coordinate 110,925, forward strand.
AAATAAAACAACTTTAATCACTGTTGTCAGCAACAATAGTGACTAGAAAATAAGAATCTGTATACATCGATGACGTCATCGATCGGAGAGGGTGTTAATTTAGACATTAACATATGTTGCTAACGATTAACACATGTTGCTAAGGATGGGCGTGGCTAATGAGACGTTACTGAAAATTAACAAATGCGGATCATCCAATGAAATAAATGGAAATTTGAACAAAGTATAATAAATGTTTATAATAATTGCATTTTTTAAATCCTTAAACAAATTATGAAATTTTCACGTACTTGAAGGTCAAGGGTATTTTACCTGTATAACATTTCTCTACAAATAAACAAATAATGGGAAGTGGAATAACGTTAATTCAAAACACAGTCACAGATTTCTGTTCGTTAAGTCAACTAACCTGATATAGCTTGAGAAACGACGACCATTTGATCCGTGTAATCTTTGTTACCACTTAGCGTTCGCATTTTGTCGATTTTACGTTGTCGGTTTCTCTTTCTATTTCCGATCACCTCTGAAATTACGTAGGCAAATTAAAGCAAATGTACGGCAGAAAAACAAAGATTACTTGTTTCTAATGAACAAATAGTTATCATGACCCCAAGCGCAGACCAGTCATACATATGACCTTGTTGGAAAAACAATAATGTCTAAAAAATAAATCGAACTGTGATGACCAGATACTTAGAATGTTCTCCCCAAATTACCAAATTAGTCGTAAACTGACAGGATTAAAAAAATAGAAATATATTTTGATCCCATCCTGTCAAAGTTTACTTGAAATAATGCCTGAAAATCCTCTACCAAAATTGTTAACTTCTTTTCTAACCAAACCAAAAATGGACTTATGCTAAGAGTAGTGTTAAACATTGGCTCATATGGAAAATAGGTTCTGTTGATCTCCTTGAAAACTATTTAATAATTTTGATCTGTTCCGAAGGTCTCACTTTATGTTTCTCATTTTCTGACAATGCCCTAACATACATGGACCTGAACTGAAACAACGGCAATAGAATACCGAAGGAACAAAGGAGTGAAGTCTACAAAAATTGAAATCCAAAGACATGGCCAAAACAAATACACAGAAAACAATGACGTTAGCCATTGAAAACAATGACGCTGACCACAGAAAACAATGACGTTAGACAGATACAAAATACAGAAATAAAATCACAACATTCAAAACAAAGGCACTCACAGTGTGAACTCCAGTGAAACTGAGAGTGACATCACGTGCTCCGGACGGGAAAGCATGTCCTGCTGTGTTAACAGCACCCGTCACACTATGAGTGAGTCAATCCAGGAAAATGTCAAAGTCAGTAGTCAAATCCGGGAAGACGTGAATCTAGCTGAAAATGTTCACTTTCATTTGGGATACTGACACGTCATATCTTTCAATGATGTTATAGTGACGGCCATAGAATTTCTTGAGGGATGAAGCAAGTGAGAACCGAACCGTCAATCAAAAGAACGAACAATCCATGGACAGTGGCAAAATCAGACACACTAAGAAACAAGGACACTACTTGAGTACGGGACAAAAAAGAAAAATGAAGACACACATACAGATGAACAACGCGGACCAAATAAAAAACCATGGGTGAGATCAGGTGTACCGGTAGAGTAATTACAAAAACAGGAAAACAGCAAACACCTACAATGGCCAGGAACTACAATCACATGCCACAATTTACAAGCAAACTGCACCAGAAAAACATTAATGAAAACAAGAGACAAACATAAATAACGATAGGAAATCGGGACAGCCGGACTTGGTACCGGCACCAGCAAAAGCCAGTGGTAGGGTTAAACCGGTTTATGGGTACCCAAACCTCAACTTTCTCTATCCCGATTCCCTATAGTATCATAAACATGCGAATAAAACCTAATACAGGTAGACTACTAACTCAATTACCACTATCTTGGAACAGAAAAAGCATAAGACAAAACGTAATTTTGAAAGAAGGGTCAAAGAGTGCTCGCCGCTAAACTGCCGGCTAGCTCAAGGAATCTAGTCTGCTGATAAGCATGAAATTAACATAGGTTGAACAAATCCCTGACTAAGCAGCTTTTGGGACAGTGTTTTTGCTCTGTTAAAAAAATCACTGTACAAACTGCACGCTCGACAGTAACGAATCAACTGTGAAATTCACACTCCATAGGCTGGAGAGGTAGGTATATTGCTGCTTAGAAAGTGAAAGTTCACAATTGGGAAATGAAAATCATCACGCTTGTCATATAGCTCAGATTTAAAACGCCCATCTTCGTCAATATACAATAAAAGATCTAGGTACGAAGCTGTAGTAGGTGTTTCAGTTGTTTCTTTACTTTCAAGCTCATTGGGATAGATCTTAAATACTCCTTAAATTTAGGGTTATTACGAGAAAGTACATCGTCTATGAAGCGGAAGCTGAAATTAAAGGACTGGGCTAAATGTTTTTGTTTTCTTTGAATAAGCCCTTGTAAAAACTTGGCCTCGTACGAGTAAAGGAAAAGGTCAGCTAAAAGCGGCGCACAGTTAGTTCCCATAGGAATCCCTATTGTCTGTTGGAAAATACGACCTCCGAATTCGACAAAAATATTGTCTATCAAAACTTCTAACATTTTGATTATGTCAATTTCCATGTACTTCTTGTTTGAATCAGTGTGGTTCTTAACAAAATATGTCATGTCTTTCCCTATAACTAAATAGGTGTATCTGCGTTCTCCATTTTTAGTGCAAAAACATTGATGTACTAAATCTGCAATAACTGTTTTCAGTTTATTGTGTGGCAGGGTTGTATAAAGAGCAGAACTGAGCACATTTGAATATTGGACCCTATGAGAAAAAAATGTTTGATAATCTTCTCTGAAACATATGAAGCAAGTTGAACCAAACTATACAGAAGTGATGTTATCAGAGGACCACAGCATGCAAAAATTGTTCGAACTATCCCTATACCATTGCAACAAAAATAAAGCTACGAGAGTTGGACACAGTTTACCCCTCTTTAGAGGTCATGTCAGTTTTTTATGTGATGCTGACATTTTATATTTATCTGTGATGTCGTGTTAACGGCCGTAGAATTTCTGAAGGGACGAAAGTAACAACGGCTGAATAAATCCCTGCCTCAGTAGTTGTTTTGACAATGCCTTTCCTCCAAACAGAAAATAAACGTCAAATCCATTGTAAAACAGTACTTTGAAGATCTACTAAATTATTTTCTAACAATTAAGAGAAGTTTTCAGTCGTGCATGCAGTACAGTCAAGAAAAAAAAAACAGTGCATGTAATATTTGAACCAACTTATCTATATTGATTAAGAATTCATAGTGTAAATAGGTCATATACATGCATTTCAAACTCTATAGATGATTAAATGAGTTTTCGGGTTACAAATGGAACATTGCCACAGTATTTGCTGCAACATTGAATATTGTCTCCGCATTGAAGAAGTATTTTGTCGTGACAAAAGAAAAAAGGAACTTAATTTACAATTACTTTGATATTATTCATAATATATCATCATACATACAGACATTAGTGTCAAGAACTTATGTTTTATTCATGGACACGAATAGTGGTTTTACTTTTCAGAAAATTATCAATCATTCTTGTACTAAGATGTGAATATTGTATTTTTTCCAAGTTTAACAATTAGCAATTATTGTGTAATAAAAACAAATAAACTACTAGGTTGTAGTTACACATGAAAATGTTTTTTTTTATTTATTTCAGAGGAGATATGGGTTTTCCCAACTAAAAATGACAAATTAGTTGTCTTCACGTGCACGGAAAGGTACAGAGGAAGTTGTGGGACTGACAAAAGTCAAATAGAATTGTTGAGCCAGACAAAAGATTCTGCCCCAATCGACTTCGAAGCGTTCGAAATATTCACAAACAGATTAAAGGACAATTTCTGCACAACATACCATTTTTATGCAGATCAAAAGGCTGGTTAGTTTCAGTAAGGTTTCATAAAAGCATCAGTAAATAAACAAAGCATGAAGAGTATTTTACAAAATAGCTTGATACACAT